>CM077645.1:2006247-2148747 GCA_039707465.1 Rhabdophis nuchalis
TTCACTGTTCTCCAAAACTCTGCCAATTTTCATCTGTTGATCCTACGCCATCAAGCTATAATAACTTCTGAAAAGACTTTCTCCAGGAGTCCCTTTGGGGAGAGAGAGCGGGTTAGAAATAAAATGCATTATTATTATTATTTTTATTATTTTTATTATTTTTATTATTTTTATTATTATTATTATTATTATTATTATTATTATTATTATTATTATTATTATTATTATTATTATTATTATTATTATTATTATTATTATTATTATTATTATTATTATTATTATTATTATTATTATTATTATTATTATTAGGATTGTCCCCAGTCTGGTCCTTCAATGCTGCTTCCATCACCATCTGTCACTGAGCTTCTCTTTCCTCCCACCTTTTCCACCATGATGGACATCTCAAAGGAGCTGGTCTCTGCATTGATTGATGGTTTAATGCTATCAGATCAGTGTTAACTCTTAGCAGCCAAAAGGATAGAGGTTCTCCATGGCTGATCTGTCTCCAGCCTGGTCCTTCAAGTCTTCCAATGGTGGTCACATCACTGCTGTAATTGAGTCCATCTTCTCTGCTTCTGGTTGTCCTCTTCTTCTCTTTCCTTCCACCTTTCCTAGCATGATGGACTTCTTAAAGAAGTTGGTTTTTGCATTGATTGACTGATTGATTGAGCCCCTCCTCATGTGCCATCAAGTCAGGGTCAATGTTTAGTGACTTCATGGATAGGCCTTCTCCATGGTGGATCTGTCCCTGAGCAGGTCTTCCAATGGTATCCCCACACACCTCCAAAACTGAGTTGATTTTCTTTGATGATGGTTGTCCTCTTCTTTCTCTTGTCCTTCCACCTTTCCCAGCATGATGGACTTCTCAGAGGAGCTGGACCTTGGCATTGATTGATGGTTTAATGCTATCAGATCAGTGTTGACTCTTAGCAGCCAAAGGATTGAGGTTCTCCGTGGCTGATCTGTCTTCAGCCTGGTCCTTCAAGTCTTCCAAGGGTGGTCCCATCACTGTTGTAACCGAGTCCTCTTCTTCTCTTTCCCAGCATGATGGACTTCTCAAAGGAGCTGGACTTTTGCATTGATTGATCGATTGATCAATCACCATGTGCCATCAAGTCAGGCTCAACTTTTAGTGACTGCATGGATAGGCCTTCTCTATGGTTTATCTGTCCTTAAGCAGGTCCTTCAGGTCTTCCAACAACGTCCCCATCACCACCATAATTCAGTTGATTTTCTTTAATGAGGGTTGTCCTCTTCTTCTCTTTCCTTCCTTTCCCACCATGATGGACTTCTCAAAGGAGCTGGTGGCTGCATTGATTGATGGCTTAACACTATCAGGGTTGACCAAAAGGGTAGATGTTCTCCATGGCTGATCTGTCTCCAATCGAGTCCTTCATGTCTCCCACTTTGCTGCTGGGTGTCCTCTTCTTCTCTCTCTTTCCATCTTTCCCTGCATGATGGACTTCTCAAAGGAGCTGGTCTTTGCATCGATTGATGGTCAGATCAGGGCTGACTCTTAGCAGCCAAAAGGATAGAGATTCTCCATGACTGATGTGAGTTCTAGTCCTGCCCTAGGCATGAAAGCCAGCTGGGTGACTTTGGGCCAATCAGCAGGAGACGGTGAGTTCTAGTCCCACCTCAGGCACAACAGCCAGCTGGCTTAGTTGTAAAAATAGTAAAGACAGGATATAAATAAATAAACCCACCCCCCTTACATTTTTGATCTGAATACGATTCCCGGTCCTGCCTGGCTCACCCGTCTTCTCCTCTTCCTTCCTCCTCCTCCTGGGCAGAAGCTGCTTCTCCTTCAGGATGGCCAGGACGTCGATGGGGCCTCCAAGATCGGCAAACGGCACCGGAAGACCGAGGGGCGCCACCCGCCAAAGGCCAGGCGGAACCTCTCGGGCGCTTTCTCTGCCTGCCAAGAGCAGCCGGGGCCTCCCGTGGACTCCTGGGTGCTGCAGACCCTCGGGCTCAAGGACCTGGACACCGTGGACGAGTCAGCTAACTACAGTGCCTTGACCCCGGCCCCTCCCCCTTCGGGGTCTTGCCTTTGGGGCCTTCCCTTCGGGGCCTCCGACCCAGGGGTCAGCGAGGGTCAGCCTGCTGGAAGCCTTCCCTTGACTTCTCCAGCGGACAGCATGGCCAGCCCCTTCCCCTCGCCCTGCTCACTGCCTTGCCTCCCCGACCCTCCCTCGCCAGCCAAGATGGGCGTGGCCTTCAGCACCTCTCTGAGCCCCCATTGCAATGTGAAGACCCACACCTTCCGCCAAGGACAGGCCTTCGTGCGCCGGGATGAAGACGGAGGGTGGAAGCTCACCTGGGTGCCCACTCAGTCCGAATGAGGCCTTTCCCCACCAGCCCCGATGGCCGCTGGACAGCCACCTGTCCACCATGCTGTAGGGTCTTCTGCTTGAGCAGGGGGTTGGATTAGAAGACCTCCAGGGTCCCTTCCAACCCTGGAATGGTTGGAACCAGCCAACCATGTTCTACTGCCAGCGAAGGATGTGTTTACAGAGGAGAGTCCTTTCCTTCTAATATTTCATCAAGCCCATGTTGCACTGCCTCAGGAACAGAAGGATTATAACCATAATGATTCTGTTGGCAACATTCCTACACAGCCATAGGAAGGCTCGCCATCAGGGCCACACCATGTGCCAGAGGCGTACAGCGAAGCAAGAGCAGAAAGTGCCTCCAGATGAGGTGAAGAGAAGCTGCTGAGATGATGCCTCCTAAATTCCCAGGGTCTTCTGCTCTGTAGAGATTGTCATGACCAGTTGGGTTCTTGTTTGGAGAACTTGTCAACTGACCTAGAAGGCGTGTCCTTGATGGAGTCCACCAGCAAGAGAGCACTATCCCTCTTGCACGGACTTGGAGACATCTTTACTTGCTCAACCATAGTCTTCCAAAGCTCCACTATTCTGACCAAGAAACCCCATGAGATGCCTGCTCTCTGGTACAGCTGCTATTGTGTTAGTACCAGAACATGGGAGAGACTCCATCCACAAATGCCTGAAGAAGACCTCTGCAAGGCTCCACAACCTGACAGTTAACTCTTATGAAGGAAACCTTCTTGTGAAGGACCTCATGGTGGACATTCTCTCCTGGCTCTCAAAAGCCCAGCTATGCTGCTTCTGCCTATTTTTTTTTGCCGTGCCCTAAGTGAAGTGCATTCTCTGAGTCCCATCTGCCAAATATTTTGAAATGTTAGGAGAGACATAGCTGATAGACTAAGATCAGGAAGATCTAGAACGTTGGAAACATTACGAGAGATGTAGCTGAGTAGCTAAGATTAAGGAGAATCCAGAAGATCTAGAACTTTGGAAATTAGAGACAGCTGATAGGTTAAGATTAAGAAGGACACCAGAAGATCTAGAATTTTAAGAAAGCGAAATCAGAACTTTGGAAGTTAGAGATATAGCTGATGGGTTAAGATTAAGAAGGAGACTTCAGAAGATCTAGAACATTGGAAGTTAGAGACATATCTGATGGATTAAGATTAAGAAGGAGACTTCAGAAGATCTAGATCTTTGGAAGTTAGAGACATAGCGGATGGATTAAGATTAAGAATTCAGATGATCTAGAACTTTGGAAGGAGAGACATAGCTGAGGGACAAAGATCAAGAAGGGGAGAATTCAGAAGATCTAGAACTTTTGAAACATTATGGGAGATGTAGATGATGGGCTAAGACCAAGAAGAGAATTCATAAAATCTAGAATGTTGGAAAGTTAGGGGAGATAGTTGAGGGACAAAGATCAAGATGGGGAGAATTCAGAAGATCTAGAACTTTGGAAGTTAGAGACATAGCTGATGGGTTAAGATTAAGAAGGACACCCAAAGATCTAGAACTTTAAGAAAGAGAATTCAGAAGATCTAGAACTTTGAAAGTTAGACATATCTGATGAGTTAAGATTAAGGACACCCAAAGATCTAGAACTTTAAGAAAAAGAATTCAGAAGATCTAGAACTTTGAAAGTTAGAGACATAGCTGATGGGTTAAGATTAAGAAGGAGATTTCAGAAGATCTAGAACTTCAAAGATCTCTGAAGAGCGGGTTTTTGGAGAAGATTTCCCCCACTTTGACCTACTTGGTGCTTTTTTAAATACTCCATGGAGTTGATGCAACTGCATTGGTCAGTCTCTTTCTAGGTGTTTTCTAGGTTTCACGGCTTCAAATGATTTTATTCAACAAAAACTGGGAACTGACAGTTGTGTGACGGAGCCGTGTTTATCACAGCTATTATTACAATTATTGGACTCAAAATAATTGGCCCCCTTGGATCTCTGCCTGATATTTTTCCCAAATTAAGATCAACCAGAGCAGTGTTTCTCAACCTTGGCCACTTGAAGGTGTCCGGGCTTTAACTCCCAGAATTCCCCAGCCAGCGAATGCTGGCTGGGGAATTCTGGGAGTTGAAGTCCGGACATCTTCAAGTGGCCAAGGTTGAGAAGCATTGACCTAGAGAGAGAGAGAGAAATAGATGTTTCCAGTATCTCTTCTTCAACCAATAAAGCAAAATATTAACTTCGCAGGTTCGCTAATCATTTCCTGCACTTACTCCAAAAACAGTTGAGCGTCAAAGCATCCATAAATGGGAAGAAAGGGGTCTGAGGGGGGCATGAGCAGATGTGCGCCCTTCTCCCTTTGCAGTCTCGGGGGGAATTTCTTGATTTTCTCGTTCACCTCGGTTGGTTCAACCTTTTGCTTTTTTGGGCTAATTGCTCCAAAGGAATGAGGGCTGGGGGGTTGCACACTGACTTACTCCAAGGTTGAAAGGCACACTTCTGAATTGGAAGGCTGCCTGGGTCTTGGGATGCATATTCATTAATGGCTATTAAATTAGTGCAGTCCGAACCCTGCCGAAGCACTGCTGGAATGATCAAAGTGGGTTACAGAAAGATTCCTTTGCGGTCAGAAGCCAAAGTTCTCCAGATTTAAGACTTTTCAGGAGTTGTGTTGTACACAAACTCTCTCACACACACACAAACACAAGAGACAGACAGGCAGGCAGACAGACAGACAGACAGACATCAAAAGAAACTGAAAATTCCTGATAGTGAGAACTATCAGTGGAACAGAAGTTGCCTTCAGAAGTGATGGGTGCCCCCCATCAGGTTTTTTTAAAAGAAGAGACTGGACAACTATCTGGAAAGGTATGCCATTTCCTGCTTGAGAAGTGGGTTGGACTAGAAGGCCTCCAAGGTCCCTTTCAACTCTGTTATTCTATTATTCAAGCCAAATCAATTCAGGAACAATTAACCAGTGGAATGCCTTCCCTCCAGAAGTTGTGGGAGCCCCATCACTGGAGATTTCAAAGAAGAGACTGGACAGCTGTTTGTCTGGAATGGTTTAGGGTGTCTCCTGCTAAAGAAGGGGGTTGGACTAGAACACGGGTCCCCAACCTTTGCAACTTTAAGTCTGAAGGACTTCAGCTCCCAGCAAAGCTGGCTGGAGAAGTCTGAGAGCTGAAGTCCTTCAGACTTAAAGTTGCAAAGGTTGGGGACCCCTGGACTAGAAGACCTCCAAGGTCCCTTCCAAGTCTTTGATTTTGTATTCTGAAAGTTTTTTGGTTATGTATTATCACGTCAATGTTGACCTTTAAGCAGCCACCAGCATAGATCTTCTGCAGGGTGAAAGGTTCTAGGTCAGGGGTCAACAACCTGCGGCTCTGGGGCCACATGTGGCTCTTTAATCCCTCTGCTGTGGCTCCCTGTCACTGGTTGGTTCCACAATTGATAGAGTTTTCAGCCCAGATAGAGGGAAAAGGATGCCGTGCTAGGAGGAGACTCTATGGTGGGGGGGAAACTGGACGTCTGGTCAGAATTGAATGGGGGGCTTCCAGTTAGGACCTTTATGGCTCCTTGAGTGTTTAAGGTTGCCGACTTCTTGTTCTCATCCTTAACCTGGTTCTCCTCTCAGTTCCTTAGAGAAAGACTTCGAAAGAAACTCAGCCTTTGCATAGACTGATTGATCAATTCATTATGTGCCATCCAATCGAATTTTGGGACCCCCCCCCCCTGACTGATGTACTCCTTGACCATCTGTCCCCAACTGGGCCCTTTGGGGCTTCCACTGGTGCCTCCATCACTTCTCTAACCGAGTCCATCCCTCTTGCTGTTTCTGGTCCTCTTCTCTCTCTCTCCCCACCTTTCCCAGTGTTATGGACTTCTCAAAAGAGCCCTTGCATTGACTGATGGACTGATTAAATGCCACCAAGTCCCCCGTCTGGTCCTTCAAGTCTTCTACCTGTGTCCTCATCCCCACCATACCTGTCCATCTTCCTTGGTATTGGTTGTCCTCTTCTTCTCTTGTCTTTCCACCTTTCCCAGCATGATGGACGTCTCAAAGGAGTTGGTCTCTGCATTGATTGATGGTTTAATGCTATCAGATCAGTGTTAACTCCTAGCAGCCAAAAGGATAGAGGTTCTCCATGGCTGATCTGTCTCCAGCCTGGTCCTTCAAGTCTTCCAACGGTGGTCCCATCACTGCTGTAACTGAGTCCATCTTCTCTGCTTCTGGTTGTCCTCTTCTTCTCTTATCCTTCCACCTTTCCCATGATGGACTTCTCAAAGGAGCTGGACCTTGGCATTGATTGATGGTTTAATGCTATCAGATCAGTGTTGACTCTTAGCAGCAAAAGGATAGAGGTTCTCCATGGCTGATCTGTCTCCAACCTGGTCCTTCAAGTCTTCCAACAATGGTCCCATCGCTACTGTAACTAAGTCCATCTTCTTTGCTCTGGTTGTCCTCTTCTCTTTCCTTCCCTCTTTCCCAACATAAGAACATAAGAACATAAGAATAGCCTTGCTGGAACAGGCCGCAGCCCATCCAGTCCAGCATTCTGTCTCACACAGTGGCTCCCCATTTGCTTCAGGGTCTTCCCAAGCAGATGTCTTCACCTGCTTATGATTCCCTGCAAATGGCCTTGAGAGACATCCTGCCTATCTCTCCATCCCGGAGGGTGTCCTTAGGCATCCATAATGATAGCCATGGATACCCTTGTTCTCCATGAACTCCTCTCATCCTTCCTTAAAGGTGTCGAGGCTGACAGCTGCCACCACTTCTTCTGGCAGGGAGTTCCATAGACCAGGGGTCCTCTGGGTGAAAAAGTCCTTCCTCTTATTTGCTTGAGGTCTAGCTTCCAAAAGTTTCATGGAGTGCCCCCTAGTTCTAGTGTCGTGCGATAGGGAGAACAGTTTTTCCTTTTCTACTTTGTCCATACCGTGCATGATTTGATAGACTTCAATCAGGTCACCTCTCAGGCGCCGTCATTCTAGAGTGAAGAGGCCCAGCCGTTGCAGCCTCAGATGGTAAGGAAGGTGTTCCAGCCCTCTAATCATTCTGGTTGCCCTGATGGACTTCTCAAAGGAGCTGGACTTTTGCATTGATGAATTGGTGAATTGATTACATGCCATCAAGTCTGTGTTGATTCTTGGTGAACCCCATAGATGGTCTGGTCCTTCAGGTTTTCCAAAGGTGCTCCTTCACCATCCTGAGATTGCCCACCTCATCATGGGTTGTCCACTTTTCTTTTCTTCCACCTTTCCCAGCTTGATGGACTTATCAAAGGAGCTTTACCTTTGTATTGATTGAGTGAATGATTGATCCACTCATCGTGTGCCATCAGGTCAGGCTCAACATTTAGTGACTGCATGGATAGGCCTTCTCCATAGTGGATCTGTCCTGAAGCGGGTCCTTTAGGACTTCAAACAATGCCCCTATAACCACCATAACTGAGTTGATCTTCTTTGGTGGTGGTTGTCCTCTTCTTGTCTTTCCTTCCACTTTTCCCACCATGATGGACTTCTCAAAGGAGCTCTTGGCTGCATTGATTGATGGCTTAATACTCTCAGTGTTGACCAAAAGGGTAGATGTTCCCCATGGCTGATCTGTCTCCAGTCTAGTCCCCCATGTCTTCCACTTTGCTGCTGGGTGTCCTCTTCTTCTCTTTCCTTCCACCTTCCCCAGCCTGATGGACTTCTCAAAGGAGCTTTACCTTTGTATTGATTGAGTGAATGATTGATCCACTCATCGTGTGCCATCAAGTCAGGGCCAACGTTTAGGGCCTACATGGATAGGCCTTCTCCATGGTCAATCTGTGCCTAAGCAGGTCCTTCAGATCTTCCAACGATGCACCCATCAACACTGTAGCCGAGTCCCTCCGTCTGGTTTCTGGGTGTCTCCTCTTGCCTTCCACCCTTCTTAGCATGACAGTCTCCTCTGAAGGAGGAGGGGGATTGAAACTAGAATATTCTTATTCCAGACTTCAGCGAGGTCCCGTTTCCCTGGCCCTCCCTCCCCTTCCCACCACCCACTGCCTTTATTAACCTACAAAGACCATATTCCTGGTTATTCTAATCACCCTCATCCATATCCTTAGAACAATGCAGACCTGCAAGTAGTTTAATGTCATAAATAGCAAATTTAACATCATAGCTAGGGCCTATTCATTATTCAACGTGATGCAAACCCCAGTTGTGATCTTGGGGCATCTCTCTTCATGTTCAAAGCTCCATTCGGCAAAGATGCCGGAGTCTTGTTAGACTTACAGGAGAATTTGTACATCTACACATTTTTGTATTTGTCATCATACAAATATTTGATAAACAATATGTAATAATAAGAACAAGAACAAAACAGCAAGAACAACAACAACACTTCTCCAAATGTGCTTTTGTTCTCAAGAGGCAACTGGACTTTGGTTTTCCTTTGAAGACGTTTCGCTTCTCATCCAAGGAGCATCTTCTGCTCTGGCTGGATGGTGGGGAACAAAAGCCACGATGTAGAAAAGATGTGGAGACTCTGGAAAGTGCAGAGAAGAGCAACCAAGAGGACTAGGGGACTGGAGGCTCAAACATACGAAAAACGGTTGCAGAAACTGGGAATGTCTAGTTGAATGAAAAGAAGGACCAGGGGAGCCATGATAGCAGTCTCCCAATATCTCAGGGGTTGCCCCAAAGAAGAGGCAGTCAAACTATTATCCAAGGCACTTGAGGGCAGAACAAGAAGCAATGGGTGGAAACTAATCCAGGAGAGAAGCAACCTAGAACTGAGGAGGAATTTCCTGACAGTGAGAACAATTAACCAGTGGAACTGCTTCCCTCCAGAAGTTGTGAATGCCCCAACCCTGGAAGTTTTTGAGAAGATGTTGGACAGCCATTTGTCTGAAGTAGTATAGAGTTTCCTGCCTAAGCAGGGGGTTGGACTAGAAGACCTCCAAGGCCCCTTCCAACTCTGTTATTCTATTCTATTCTATTCTATTCTATGTCACCCGGCCTTAGAGCCTTTAATTTTCAACCCCTGCAAATGGGCCCCCACCAAGACCCCCTTTGCCCTGGAGTGGTCTCCTTGAAGTCGTGGCTTTGCTGGAGGAGGAAGGCTGAAGAGGCCCACCATGCAGGAGGCTGGCTGAACCCCCAGGGCCAGAGGGTGAAAGCATGGTCTTGGAAACCCCATGGAAGGAGCGGAGGCTTGGAGACATCCGTTGTCCTTGACTGGTTGTGTTATTGATTAACTCCCGATGGGGTTGATGAGTAATTGTGGGCCAGGTGGCATCCGAGGGAGATGTTCCTGCCGTGGGGTGGAGGTACAACCCATCCAGGACACCAGGTGCCTCCAGACCCTTTGACCTCTGTGGATCCCGTTTGATCTTCCATCCAAGCTTCCCCACCAAAGGGGAAATGTGGTTACCGTATTTTTTGGAGTATAAGATGCACCAGAGTATAATACACACCCAGGTTTTGAAGAGGCAAATTTTTTTTAAAGTAGGTAGGTAGATAGAGGGATAGAGAGGGACAGAACGAGAGAGAAATACAGTAGATAGGTAGGGAGAGAGAGAGTAGGTAGGTAGGTAGGTATGTAGGTAGAGGGGGAGAGAGAGAGAGAGAGAAATACAGTAGGTAGGTAGGTAAGGAGACAGCGTGTGTGTAGAAAAATAAGTAGGTAGAGGGATAGAGAGAGAGAAATACAGTAGATAGGTAGGGAGAGAGAAAGAGTAGTTAGGTAGGTAGGTAGGTAGGTAGGTAGGTAGGTAGGTAGAGGGGGAGAGATAGAGATAGAGAAATATGGTAGGTAGGTAGGTAGGGAGACAGAGTGTGTAGTTAGGTAGGTAGGTAGATAAAGGGATAGGGGGAGAGAGAGAAATACAGTAGGTAGGTATGTAGGGAGAGAGAGTGTGTAGATAGATAAGTAGGTAGAGGGATAGAGAGAGAGAAATAGAGAGAGGGAGAGAGAGAAATACAGTAGATAGGAGGAGAATGTAGGTAGATTGGTAGATAGGGGGGAGAGAGAGAGAAATACAGTAGGTAGGGAGGGAGGGAGAGAGAGAGAGTAGGTAAGTAGGTAAAGGGATAGAGAGAGAAAAACAGAGAGAGAAATATATATATATAGAGAAATACAGTAGATAGGTAGAGAGAGAATAGGTAGGTAGGTAGATGTTTCCAGGTGTATTTACCCATGTGCTGGAGAAGGAAATCACTGACCACCTTTGGAACAAATCTTGGTTTCTGCAGGCTCAGTACTTGACCAACGTAATTCTCATCAATCCCTCTAACTAAACAGCTTTCCAAAAGGGGGAAAAAAACCTTTTTGCACTTTGCAAACCTCCCCCAAACGGCCTGTTTTGGGGGGAAATGGGCCTGTTTTTTTTTCAAATAAAAGGCATGAATAGCCTTGGGGGGGGGGGCTTGCAGAGTGCTCCTGGGGGGGGCAAAACGAGGAAAAAATGGCCTGTTTTTCCTCAAAAAAATAGCATGCATAGCCTTATGGAGGCTTATGGAGTGCTGCTGGGGGCTGGAGGGGGGGGCAAAAGCACCCTGTTTTTTGCTCATTCCTGCCCTCCCCAGCCCCCAGGAGCTCTCTGGAAGCCTCCATAAGGGTATGCACAGCCATTTTGGTGAAGGGGGGGTGGTTTCAGGAGGCAAAAAAATGCTGTATTCAGTGTATAAAATGCACCCAGATTTTCAGTCTCTTTTTAGAGGAAAAAAGGTGCGTCTTATACTCCCAAAAATACGCTATCTCCCTTCCTTGGAAAATCCGGGACTTAAGAATCATTGACAGAAGGGAAGCAAATGGCCCCCAACCAATGACCAGCATCCAGCCCCAGAGGTCTGTCACTAAGCAAGATGGTTGCTTGGTGGGTTGTGTCCCGTTTTACGACTTTTCTCACCATGGTTTGTTCACCGAATCGCTGCCCTTCAGGAACGCAGTTGTTAAGCGAAGCTGGCTTCCCTCTTGACTTCAATGGTCAAAAGGTCCCAAAAGGGGATCCTGTAACGCACACACCCTGGGACACTGCAACCGTCGTAAAAGTGAGACAGTCGGCAAGTCCGAATTTTGATCTCGTGACCATGGGGGGGTTGGTGCAACGGTCGTAAGTGTGAAAAAATGGTCACGAGTCACTAGAATTTAGGAGAAAATTCATGACAGCGAGAACAGTTAACCAGTGGAACAGCTTGCCACCGGAACGTGGGAATGCTCCATCGCTGGAGGTTTTCCAGAAGAGTCTGGAGAACTATTTGTCCAGGATGTAATAAGGTCTCTTGCCTTGGTCAGGGGGTTGGACTAGAAGACCTCCAAGATCCCTTCCAGCCTTAAGGTTCTTCGTTGGGCATCTTGGTGGTCAAGGAGCTTCAGAGGGCAACTCTCGTCTCCAACTCTCCAAACGTGCCTCTGGCCAAGGTGCTGACACCGAAACCTCTCACTCAAGGCAGGATCCATTGCTCGGGGTTGGCATGGGGGGGTCCCTGGGGCTCTCTGAGCCTGGTGGTTTCCTTGCAAAGGTCTCATGACCCAACTAGGGAACATCCTCAGTGCTGGAAGGGCTTGTGGAAAGGAGGAGTGGAGGTGGAGGGGCGGGAAGAGGGGAGAGGAGGGGGTGGCCTCTGAGCTTGGTGGTTTTCTTGGAGACGTTTCATGACCCAACTAGGGAACATCATCAGTGCTTAGAAGGGCTTGTGGAGAAGAGGAGGAAGACGGTGGGATCCTTGTTGCTCTCTTAGCTTGGTGGTTTTCTTGCAAACATTTCACAACCTGAGTAGGGAACATCAGCACTGCTAGAAGGGAAGAGGGTTTGCAGGGAGGAGGAGGAGGAGGAGGAGGAGGAGGAGGAAGAGGAGGAGAAGGAGAAGAAGAAGAAGAAGAAGAAGAAGAAGAAGAAGAAGAAGAAGAAGAAGAAGAAGAAGAAGAAGAAGAAGAAGAAGAAGAAGAAGTGCTAGAAGGGAAGAGGGTTTGCAGGGAGGAGGAGGAGGAGGAGGGGAGGAGGAGGAGGAGAAGAGGAGGAGGAGGGTAAGGAGGAGGAGAAAGAGGAGGAGGAGGAGGAGGAGGAGAAGAAGAAGAAGAAGAAGAAGAAGAAGAAGAAGAAGAAGAAGAAGAAGAAGAAGAAGAAGAAGAAGAAGAAGAAGAAGAAGAAGAAGAAGTAGTGCTAGAAGGGAAGAGGGTTTGCAGGGAGGAGGAGGAGGAGGACGAGGAGGGGAGGAGGAGGAGGAGAAGAGGAGGAGGGTAAGGAGGAGGAGGAGGAGGAGGAGGAGGAAGAGGAGGAGGAGAAGAAGAAGAAGAAGAAGAAGAAGAAGAAGAAGAAGAAGAAGAAGAAGAAGAAGAAGAAGAAGAAGAAGAAGAAGAAGAAGAAGAAGAAGAAGAAGTGCTAGAAGGGAAGAGGGTTTGCAGGGAGGGGGAGGAGGAGGAGGAGGACAACTGTGGGATCCTTTGCACTCTCTGAGCTTGGTGGTTTTCTTACAGGCATTTCATGACCCAACTAAGTTTGGGTAACCCTACAAGGAAACAACCAGAAACCGCCCAGCTGCAGCCGCCCCAGACCTTCTAAGGTTTAAATCTTAGGCCTCTCCAACTTTGCCAACTTTGTCCTATGGACTTCAAGACCCAGAAGTTGCCCAGGAAGCCATGCTGGAGCATCCTGGGGGTTGAAGTCCACGGATTGAAATCAGACCAGAAGGATCTCAGAGATGGAACCAGGGAGCGAGGCCCGGCTGCCCACCACCTTTTGTCCTCTGGAGTTGGTCAAACTACAGAGCAGATGATTTCTGGGGCTCCAACACAATGGTGTTGCGTGTCTGTGTGTGTGTGGAGTGTGGCTTCTCTTAGCAACTGGCAGGGCAGCGTGTGGAACGCGGGAAAGGGAGTCAACCCAGGTTAACTTGGCCGGATTAAAGATTCCCCCGGGGCTTCGGCGATCTTAATGGGGCGTGACAGACATTTCTCTCCCCTTCATGGCCACGGAGGGTCTTCCAGCTGAGCTCTTCTGCCCAAACACAGGTGCCCCTCTCCCATCAGCCCCCTCCTCTTTCAGGACTCCGGTTTCTGTCCTTTTGGAAGAGCAAGCTTTGGGTGCTGGCTTGGAAGCGGAGAAGGTGGACGGACGGACGTTTGATGGGAGGTCTCATCTCAGATGGGAGGTCCTTCATTTGGGGGTCTCCTCCCTCTTCCTTCCCCTGCCCTGTCATGACCTGGAGGACTGTGGGGTCCTTGGGAGTCTCTGATCTTGGAAGCTCGCTGGCAGAAGCTTTGTGACCCAACTAGGTAGCTGCCTCTAACCAAGATGGCTTGTCACCAATAAATTCAAATTTCTTTCTTTCTCTTTTGTTAGGTATTCAGCTCCCCAGCAGATGTTTCAAGGTAAAAAATTAACTCTCCCTAGAGAGAGAGAGAGAGAGAGAGAGAGAGAGAGAGAGAGAGAGAGAGAGAGAGAGAGAGAGAGAGAGAGAGAGAGAGAGAGAGAGAGAGAGAGAGAGAGCAAGTCAACCTGAAATAGATGGAGTTGCATTACTCTGGAGGAATGACTCAACAGCTGTCCAGGTGTTTCCATCTCAGTTGCCACCTCCTCCTCTCTTCTTCTTCTTCTTCCAATATTTTACAATACAATACAATAGCAGAGTTGGAAGGGACCTTGGAGGTCATCTAGTCCAACCCCCTGCCTAGGCAGGAAGCCCTATACCATTTCAGACAAATGGCTATCCAACATCTTCTTGAAGACTTCCAGTGTTGGGGCATTCACAACTTCTGGAGGAAACTTCTGTTCCACTGATTAATTGTTCTCAATGTCAGGAAATTCCTCCTCGGTTCTAAGTTGCTTCTCTCTTTGATTAGTTTCCGCCCATAGCTTCTTGTTCTGCCCTCAGGTGCTTTGGAGAATAGCTTGACTCCAGGGATAGCAGTCTTCCAATATTTGAGGGGCTGCCCCAGAGAGGAGGAACTATTGTCCAAAGCCCCTTTGAAGGCCAGAGAAGGAAGAATGGATGGAAACTGACCAAGGAGAGATTCAAACTGGAAATAAGGAGGAATTTCCTGACAGGGAGAACCATCAACCCATGGAACAGAAGTTGCCCTCAGAAGTTATGGGAGCTTCATCCCTGGAGGCTTTCCAGAAGAGACCGGACTGCCATCTGTCAGAAATGGTGGAGGGTCTCCTGCTTGGGTGGAGGGTTGGACTAGATGACCTCCAAGGTCCCTTCCAACTCTATTCATCTGAATCTGATTAGGAAGATGGAGGCTCAAACCTATGATAAATGGTTGCAGGAACTGGGCCTGGCTGGTCTAGTGGAGAGAAGGACCAGGGGAGACAGGAGAGCATCTTCCAATATTGCCACACAGAGGAAGGGGGTCAAGCTATTCTCCAAGGCACCTTTGAAGGCCAGACAAGGGATAATGGATGACCAAGGGGAGGTTCAACCTGGAAATAAGGAGGAATTTCCTGACAGTGAGGACAACTACTCAGTGGAACAGAAGTTGCTTTCAGAAGTTGTGGGAGCTTCATCCATGGAGGCTTCCAAGAAGAGACCGGGCTGCCAACGATCAGAAATGGCATAGGGTCCCCTGCTTGGGGTTGAACTAGGTGACCTACAAGATCCCTTCCAATTCTGTTAATCTAATCTGATGCCCTTCCATCTCTATTCTGATTGATTGATTGATTGATTGATTGATTGATTGATTGATTGATTGACTCAGTCTTCCCCATTGTCTTTGCTGGCCAGAAGGTCATAAAAGGGGAACCTATGATACCCCAGAACACAACAACTGTCAACAACCGCCAAAAAGTAAAAACCTATTTGTTTCATCAGGCCGGCTTGGCCTAATCTACGCTTCTCGCCCCAGTCTGTTTTCTCAAATTGTTTATTGGGTTTTAATGGGTGGTAATTTTAATGGTTTTTAAATTTTGTACAGGGTAGTTTAATTCGTTTTTAATTTGTGTGTATTGTATGTTTTTAGTTGGCTTTTAATTTTCTTGTACACCGCCCCGAGTCCCTTCGGGGAGAGGGGGCAGTTTATAAATATAATAAATTATTATTATTATTATTATAAATACAAGTCGCCAAGCATCTGAATTTTGATCACACGACATGAGGATGCCCCAATGGTCATAAGGGTGAAAAAGGATCATAAGACTTTTTTCAGTGCCGTCGTAACTTCAAGCAGTCCCCAAATGAAGGGTTGTAAGTTGAGGACTCCTTGAATTTAAGGGCCTGTTTATCAGGAAGCAAATCACAAAGGTGCAAAATCCAGAATCCAGGCTGAACGCCTGCCCCAGGCATTATTTCTTCAGAAGTAATATAAAAAAAACCTCCTGAGTTTGATAAATAATAATAAAGTGTGTTTATCCAGGACACACCAATCCTTCCTGGGTAAATTTAAAGAGAGCTTAACTCATCCACAAACACAGAGAGAAGCAAGGCGTGGAAGGTATTGTTAGTTGGAGAGAAGGGAAACTTAAATTGCTAGACTCAAATAATACCAAAAGTAAATCAAAGTGAAGGATTAGGTTTTTAAAAAAAATAATTTTATTTATTCTGATAAAAAAAAATCATACAAACATAATTTTAAACACATTTGCTGTCACAACGCGAGAAAGCGACAACATATAAATAACTAAACTTAACAATAAAGTCCTAATAGTAGGCCTAATATTTAACCCCAGCATTTACACTCTATACAGCCCATCTAGTTAACCTACCTGCTTCGTCAATTCTTATTCATCATTAAGTTTCTTATTGATATTATT
This sequence comes from Rhabdophis nuchalis, assembly GCA_039707465.1. Taxonomy (NCBI): domain Eukaryota; kingdom Metazoa; phylum Chordata; class Lepidosauria; order Squamata; family Natricidae; genus Rhabdophis; species Rhabdophis nuchalis. The sequence goes on from CM077645.1 coordinate 2,022,259, forward strand.
CACCAATATCCGATTTGAACATATATTATTGCTTTCAGTTGTTATTATTCGGTCGTTCCCGTATCCAATTATACCACCTCTTCCACGAGTTATAGAATTCTGAATCCTTTTTTCCTTTAATTAATTTTGTTAATCTATCCGCCTAGGTTAGGTTTTAAGAAGGTTATGAAAAGGGCTTTTTTTCTTTTTCTTTCTTTTTTCTTTTAAAAAAAGGCCATTTGCAAAAGGAAAAGCTTGTGTTTGGCTTCCAGAAGTCTGAAAACCTTCAATAAATCATGATGATTGTTTAAATATTTTCTGAGGGACTGAAGGAGCAAACTGTATGGAGCAGGCTGAAGGAGCTTTGATTTATGATGGCACGCAGCCTTTTCGTTCTCTCTGCCTCGCTGTACAAAATGGAAAAGATTGGGTACTTCCCGGTGATTAAGGATCCTACCTGTCAGTCAACCCGGCTGGTTGGGGAAGGGGGGAGGGCTGTACTTCTGCAGACACATTAGATGGGTCTCACTGCACCATCTCTGGCAGATCTGGCCTCAGTTTGAAGTCACAAGAGAATACCAGAGATGCAAGCACCTTCTACCATTCCAGATAAATGGCTGTCTAACCTCTTAAAAACCTCCAGTGATGGAGAATCCCAAAATTCTGGAGGCCAGTTGTTCCATTAGCTCAGGGGTCTGCAAAGTCGGCTCTTTTAAGACTGGTGGACTTCAACTCCCAGAGTCCAGTTGCTTCTCTCCTTGATTCGTTGCTACTTGTTCTGCCTTCTGGTGTTTTGGAGAATAGGTTGACCTTCTCCTCTTTGTGGCAGCCCCTCAAATACTGGAAGAATGCTATCATGTCACCCCTAGTCCTTCTTTTCATTAAAACGAGAAGGAAGGACATTTCATGAGGCAGACTGTTCCACTGACTAATAGCTCATATAGTTGGGAGGTTCTCCTATATCTAGCCTGAGTTTCCTTCCAGGTAATGGAAGAAACAGTAATGCCCTCTGCAGCCACAAAAAATCTCCTTCCTTCCTTCCTTCCTTCCTTCCTTCCTTCCTTCCTTCCTTCCATCCTTCCATCCTTCCCTCCCTCCCTCCCCTCTCCCTTACCAGCCTGCCTACCCACCTACCTCATCCCTGGAGGTTTTTAAGAAGAGACTGGACAGTCATTTGTCTGAAATGGCCTAGGGTCTCCTGCTTGAGCAGGGGGCTGGACTAGAAGACCTCCAAGGTCCCATCCAATTCTCTTATTCTGGGTGGAAGACACCTCACATCTCAGCGACTTTGATCAGATCCGTCCCTGTGATGCCTGCACCTTCACAAAGGCAGGGTGGATCAAACTGGGTGAAAGAAAGCTTGCTCCTTGGATTTCTTTAAATATTAGAACCTAGAATTCCTAGGGCCCGAAGAGACCTCAGAGGTCTTCTAGTCCAACCCCCTGCTCAAGACAGGAGCTTTATACCCTCATGGTCATACGGTTGTCCAAGCTCTTCTTAAAGACTTCCAGTGTTGAGGCATTCACAACTTCTGGAGGCAACTTCTGTTCCACTGATTAATCGTTCTCACTGTCAGAAAATTCCTCCTCGGTTCTAAGTTGCTTCTCTCCTTGATTAGTTTCCACCCATTGCTTCTTGTCCTGCCCTCGGGTGCCTTGGAGAATAGTTTGACTCCCTCTTCTTTGTGGCAACCCCTGAGATACTGGAAGGCTGCTATCCTGTCTCCCCTGGTCCTTCTCTTCATCAAACTAGACCTTCCCAGTTCCTGCAACCGTTCCTCATACGGTCTAGCCTCCCCCTCCTCCTCATCTTTGATGCTCTTCTCTGCACTCTTTCCAGGGTCTCAGCATCTTAATTCTTTAAATAGATTTTTTGTTTTTTTTAATGCTTCTTCTTCCCCAGGTGCACAGTTGGTTTCCCAATGGCTATCAGGGTATTTAAAACCCTCGGTTCCTCTCGCAGTGGGTTCCCTGCCTTCTTCAGCTAACTGGCTAGCAAAGAGTCCGTCCATTATTAGTGCAAAACCTCTCGCAAAGTCACTTCTTCCCTCTTTTAATATTTACCCAAAGACTTTCAAGAAGCCTTTTGTTTATTTCTGTGGAAGACTGCTAATTCCTTCGATACAGTGCAAACAGCCGCAACTCTATTGTGGAGCCTGTTTCTTTTGAGCAAGTTTTATCCCTCTTAGTTGTATGTCCTACTCATGGGTCCCTTCCCACCCAGACTAAAACATACGAAGAACGGTGCCAGGAATTGTATATGGCCAGTCCAGAGAAAAGAAGGACCGGAGTGGGGGGGAGGGGGGGAGATGATAGTAGGATTTCAGTATTTGAGGGGCTGCCCCCCAAAAAGAGGGAGTCCATCTATCCTCCAAAGCAGGGGTCTCCAACCTTTGCAACTTTAAGTCTGAAGGACTTCAGCTCCCAGACTTCTCCAGCCAGCTTTGCTTTAAAGCAGGGGTCTCCAACCTTTGCAACTTTAAGTCTGAAGGACGTCAGCTCCCAGAATTCTCCAGCCAGCTTTGCTTTAAAGCAGGGGTCTCCAACCTTTGCAACTTTAAGTCTGAAGGACTTCAGCTCCCAGAATTCTCCAGCCAGCTTTGCTTTAAAGCAGGGGTCTCCAACCTTTGCAACTTTAAGTCTGAAGGACGTCAGCTCCCAGACTTCTCCAGCCAGCTTTGCTTTAAAGCAGGGGTCCCCAACCTTTGCAACTTTAAGTCTGAAGGACGTCAGCTCCCAGAATTCTCCAGCCAGCTTTGCTTTAAAGCAGGGGTCTCCAACCTTTGCAACTTTAAGTCTGAAGGACTTCAGCTCCCAGACTTCTCCAGCCAGCTTTGCTTTAAAGCAGGGGTCCCCAACCTTTGCAACTTTAAGTCTGAAGGACGTCAGCTCCCAGAATTCTCCAGCCAGCTTTGCTTTAAAGCAGGGGTCTCCAACCTTTGCAACTTTAAGTCTGAAGGACTTCAGCTCCCAGACTTCTCCAGCCAGCTTTGCTTTAAAGCAGGGGTCCCCAACCTTTGCAACTTTAAGTCTGAAGGACTTCAGCTCCCAGACTTCTCCAGCCAGCTTTGCTTTAAAGCAGGGGTCCCCAACCTTTGCAACTTTAAGTCTGAAGGACTTCAGCTCCCAGACTTCTCCAGCCAGCTTTGCTTTAAAGCAGGGGTCCCCAACCTTTGCAACTTTAATTCTGAAGGACTTCAGCTCCCAGACTTCTCCAGCCAGCTTTGCTTTAAAGCAGGGGTCCCCAACCTATGCAACTTTAAGTCTGAAGGACTTCAGCTCCCAGACTTCTCCAGCCAGCTTTGCTTTAAAGCAGGGGTCCCCAACCTTTGCAACTTTAAGTCTGAAGGACGTCAGCTCCCAGAATTCTCCAGCCAGCTTTGCTTTAAAGCAGGGGTCTCCAACCTTTGCAACTTTAAGTCTGAAGGACTTCAGCTCCCAGACTTCTCCAGCCAGCTTTGCTTTAAAGCAGGGGTCCCCAACCTTTGCAACTTTAAGTCTGAAGGACGTCAGCTCCCAGAATTCTCCAGCCAGCTTTGCTTTAAAGCAGGGGTCTCCAACCTTTGCAACTTTAAGTCTGAAGGACTTCAGCTCCCAGACTTCTCCAGCCAGCTTTGCTTTAAAGCAGGGGTCCCCAACCTTTGCAACTTTAAGTCTGAAGGACTTCAGCTCCCAGACTTCTCCAGCCAGCTTTGCTTTAAAGCAGGGGTCCCCAACCTTTGCAACTTTAAGTCTGAAGGACTTCAGCTCCCAGACTTCTCCAGCCAGCTTTGCTTTAAAGCAGGGGTCCCCAACCTTTGCAACTTTAAGTCTGAAGGACTTCAGCTCCCAGACTTCTCCAGCCAGCTTTGCTTTAAAGCAGGGGTCCCCAACCTTTGCAACTTTAAGTCTGAATGACTTCAGCTCCCAGACTTCTCCAGCCAGCTTTGCTTTAAAGCAGGGGTCCCCAACCTTTGCAACTTTAAGTCTGAAGGACTTCAGCTCCCCGTCTTCTCCAGCCAGCTTTGCTTTAAAGCAGGGGTCCCCAACCTATGCAACTTTAAGTCTGAAGGACTTCAGCTCCCAGACTTCTCCAGCCAGCTTTGCTTTAAAGCAGGGGTCCCCAACCTTTGCAACTTTAAGTCTGAAGGACTTCAGCTCCCAGACTTCTCCAGCCAGCTTTGCTGGCTGGAGAAGTCTGGTAGCTGACGTCCTTCAGACTTAAAGTTGCAAAGGTTGGGGACCCCTGCTCCAAAGCATCCGAAGGCAGGAGAAGTCACCACGGATGGGAATTAGTGAAGGAGAGAAGCAACCTGGAACTAAGGAGAAACTTCCTAACCGTGAGGACAATTAACCAGTGGAACAGAAGTTGCCACCAGAAGTTGTGGGTGTCCCATCATTTCAAGAAGAGACTGGACAGCCATTGGTCTGAAACAGGAGCTTGGGCAGGAGGTTGGAGTAGATGACCTCCAAGGTCCCTTCCAACTCTATTATTTGTGTGTGTGTGTGCGTGTATTCACACAGAATAGAATAATACTGTACGTGTACATGTGTATATGGGTATATGTATATGAATCTGTACAAATGTATCTACATTCCCCCACAACCCCCACCACCACCACCACCATAGGAACAAGTGAGAAACACACAGAGTGTGACTTTCTATATATGGGAGTATCTATATGTATATATGAATCCCAAATGCTCCCACCCTACGAATAAATTCTCTCTCTCTCTCTTTCTCTTTCTCTCTTCTCTCTCTCTCTCTTTCTCTTTTTATCTCTCTGTTTTTATCTCTCTCTTTTTATCTCTTTCTGTCTCTTTTCTCTCTCTCTCTCTTCTCTCTCTCTTTCTCTTTCCCCCTCTCTCTTCTCTTCCCTTTCTCTCTTTCTCTCTCTCTCTTTCTCTCTCTTCTCTCTCTCTTTCTTTCTCTTTTTATCTCTTTTTATCTCTCTTTCTGACTCTTTTCTCTCTATTTCTGTCTATTTTCTCTCTCATGCCAGACTAATCTAATTGCATTCTTTGACAAAGTGACAAAATCAGTGGACCAGAGGAATGCTGTCGATATAATTTACTTGGACTTCAGTAAGGCATTTGATAAAGTAGACCATAACCTACTATTAGATAAAGTAGAAAGTAGACAGCATCACCACCAAATGGATTCGCAACCGGCTGACCAACCACACTCAACGTGTCGTCCTCAATGGAACTGCATCTACATGGAAGGAAGTATGCAGTGGAGTCCCCCAAGGCTCTGTTTTAGGCCCAGGACTCTTCAACATCTTCATCAACGATTTGGATGAGGGGATAAATGGGGAACTCATCAAATTTGCAGACAACACCAAGCTGGCAGGAATAGCCAACACTCCAGAAGATAGGCTTAAGATACAGAAAGATCTTGACAGACTTGAACATTGGACACTATCTAATAAAATGAAATTCAATTGTGAAAAAAGTAAGGTTCTACATTTAGGCAAGAAAAACAAAATGCACAGGGACAGGATAGGTGGTACCTTGCTCAATAGTAGCAACTGTGAGAGGGATTTAGGAATCCTAGTGGACAACCATTGAAATATGAGCCAGCCGTGGGCAGCAGCTGCCAAAAAAGCCAACCCAGTTCTAGGCTGCATAAACAGAGGGATAGAATCTAGATCACGTGAAGTGTTAATGCCACTGTATAGTGCCTTGGTAAGGCCACACTTGGAATACTGCATACAGTTTTGGTCGCCACGATGTAGAAAAGATGTGGAGACTCTGGAAAGAGTGCAGAGAAGAGCAACCAAGATGATTAGGGGACTGGAGACTAAAACATATGAAGTACGGTTGCAGGAGCTGGGTATGTCTAGCTTGATGAAGAGAAGGACCAGGGGAGACAGGATAGCAGTGTTCCGATATCTCAGAGGGTGCCACAAAGAAGAGGGAGTCAAACTATTCTCCAAGGCACCTGAGGGCAGGACAAGAAGCAATGGGTGGAAACTAATCAAGGAGAGAAGCAACTTAGAACTAAGGAGATACTTCCTGACAGTTAGAACAATTAACCTCTGGAACAGCTTGCCTCCAGAAGATGTGAATGCTCCAACCCTGGAAGTCTTTAAAAAGATGTTAGATAGCCATTTGTCTGAAATGGTATAAGGTTCCTGCCCATGCAGGGGGTTGGACTAGAAGACCTACAAGGTCCCTTCCAACTCTGCTATTGTATTGTATTGTATTGTATTGTATTGTATTTCTCTCTCTCTCTCCCTCTCTCTCTCTCTCTCTCTTTCTCTTTTTATCTCTTTTTATCTCTCTTTCTGTCTCTTTTCTCTCTCTCTCTCTCTCTCTCTCTCTCTCTTTCTCTTCCCCCTCTCTTCTCTTCCCTTTCTCTCTCTTTCTCTCTCTCTCTTTCTCTCTCTTCTCTCTCTCTCTTTCTTTCTCTTTTTATCTCTCTTTTTATCTCTCTTTCTGTCTCTTTTCTCTCTCTCATTCTCTCTTTCCCTTCCCCCTCTCTATTCTCTTCCCTTTCTCTCTCTTTCTCTCTCTCTCTGTTTCTCTCTCTTCTCTCTCTCTCTTTCTTTTTCTTTTTATCTCTCTTTTTATCTCTCTTTCTGTCTCTTTTCTCTCTCTCATTCTCTCTTTCCCTTCCCCCTCTCTATTCTCTTCCCTTTCTCTCTCTCTCTCTCTCTCTCTCTCTCTCTCTCTCTCACACACACACACACACACACACACACACACACACACACACCCCTCTCAGCGACACCACAGGTCGAAGCTTGAGCAGTCTGGGTTTCCCAAGCATGAAAATCAGCCCCACCGGGTGAATCCTTCAGTGCCCCACTGCAGGAGCAGGGAGGAGCAGGGAGCAAGAGAGAGGGAGGGAGGCCTTCACACAAGGCTTCCTCCATGGAGCCCCTCCTGGGGGGCCCTTAGTGACATTCATCAGAGAGAGGCAGGGGAGCCCTCCGATGCTCCGGACGGGGGACCTGTGGAAAGAGAGAACCGGCCACTCGCATTAAACATTAAACACCCCAGCCTCGCCAATTGAAACATCTTTGACGAGGCAGGAGGAATTCCTTGTGGCTGGAGGGTGGCCGAGAGTCAATTTTTAAACAAGACGTTAATCAGGAGGAGGGGGGACGACTGTGGGGTCCTTGGTGCTCTCTGGGCATGGAGTTTTTCTGGCAGACATTTCATGACCCAACCAGGGAACATCATCAGTGCTAGAAGGGAGAGGCTTATGTGGAGGAGGAGGAGGAGGAGGAGGAGGAGGAGGACTGTGGGGTCCTTGGAGCACTCTGAGCTTGGAGGTTTTCTGGCAGATGCTTCTATTTTAAAAAAATATATAATTTTTTTTATTTACAAACATGTAAAATACACTCACACAAAACTTAGACCTACAAGAGTGCATAAAGCAATAAATACTTCATTGGTGAAATTGCATAAATATTTTATGTTTGCTAATATTTAACAATGAAATAACTAAAGCACCAGCACTGCATTCTAAAAATAAAAAACGTAGACCTACACAACATTTACACCTTACAATACGACCAGGAGCTTCCCGTTCTTTCTAATAGCAATTGTCAATCGATGCTGCTCACCTAATATTGTTTCCCCTTCTGTTATATTTCATTTGGATTTCACCCTTCTAAAGCCTCTGATTTCACTCCTAACTCCTGTTTTTAAGTTTTGCTGTCTTCCTTCATTGGTTCTTGTTTCTTCCCTCCATCCGTCCATACCATTTATCCCAAATCTGGGAGAATTCTGACCCTTCTTTCCCCTGGATTTCTTGAGTTCATTGGTCCATTTCAGCACAATCCACAAACCTTTCTTATTCTTTCATCTTCGCTTGGAGTTCATTTGTTTTTCCATTTCTGGGCAAAGGCAATCCTTGCCGCCGTAATTATATGTAGTATTAAGTCCTGGATTTCATTTTTGTATTTCGCAGGCACTTTTCCTAATAGAAAAACTTGCACTGGAGGCTAAAACATATGAAGAACGGTTGCAGGAGCTGGGTATGTCTAGTTTAATGAAGAGAAGGACCAGGGGAGACATGATAGCAGTCTTCCGATATCTCAGAGGGTGCCACAAAGAAGAGGGAGCCAAACTATTCTCCAAGGCACCTGAGGACAGGACAAGAAGCAATGGGTGGAAACTAATCAAGGAGAGAAGCAACTTAGAACTAAGGAGAAATTTCCTGACAGTCAGAACAATTAACCTCTGGAACAGCTTGCCTCCAGAAGTTGTGAATGCCCCAACCCTGGAAGTCTTTAAGAAGATGTTAGGTAGCCATTTGTCTGAAATGGTATAAGGCTCCTGCCCACGCAGGGGGTTGGACTAGAAGACCTACAAGGTCCCTTCCAACTCTGCTATTGTATTGTATTGTATTGCATAAAGCAGAGGATATCCAGGCCATGTCAATGCTTGATAGGGACTGGGGTGGGTTCGAGTAAAAAGTCTATTGCTTTCTTGTTTTGTGCCTTTCTCTCCAAATATCCTGTAATTTATATTCCATTGCCATCACAAAAAAGGATTTGGGTAACGTATATATTTTTTGTTTTATTTTTCCTTTTGCTTTCATAGTCCTTTTTTTTTAATCCACTATTGCATTATAGTCCCCAATTAAGCAAACATTTTCATATTCTAATTCATTTATTTTGCTCTGGTAGATGTTTCATGACCCAGCCAGGGAATATCATCAGTGCTAGAAGGGAGAGGGGGCATATGTGGAAGAGGAGGAGAAGGAGAAAGAGGAGGAGGAGGACCGGGGTGTCCTGGGTGCTCTCTGAGCTGGGTGGTTTTCTTGCAGGCGTTTCATGACCCAACTGGGGAACATCATCAGTGTTAAAAGATAGGAGGAGGAGTATCAAAGCTGCTGCAATTCAGTGGGTTGCAATTTATAGTTATGTGTTGCATGTATTTTAACCATCTATGGTTGCCACATATACAGTATTATTTGAACTGGACAGCCTCACATGCTACAAGATGAAATGGAAGCCATTGCAATACAAACCACAAAACATGGTCTAAGATGTTTGACATGTTTTTTATGGTTTTTACAGCCTTGGAGGAATTGGGAAAATTGGCTCAGTGGGTGTTGAAGTTGCTGGCCTTGAAACCAGGAGATTGGGAGTTCTAGTCCCGCCTTAGGCATGAAAGCCGACTGGGTGACTTTGGGCCAATCACCAGGGGATTGGGAGTTCTAGTCCCGCCTTAGGCATGAAAGCCAGCTGGGTGACTTTGGGCCAATCACCAGGAGACGGAGAGTTCTAGTCCCACCTCAGACATGAAAGCCAGCTGGGTGACTTTGGGCCAATCACCAGGAGATTGGGAGTTCTAGTCCTGTCTTAGGCATGAAAGCCAGCTGGGTGACTTTGGGCCAATCACCAGGAGACGGAGAGTTCTAGTCCTGCCTTAGGCATGAAAGCTGACTGGGTGACTTTGGGCCAATCACCAGGAGACGGAGAGTTCTAGTCCCGCCTTAGGCATGAAAGCCGGTCCAGTGACTTTGGGCCAGTCATCAGGAGACGGAGAGTTCTAGTTCCACATTACCATGAAAGCCAGCTGGGTGTCCCTGGGGCCAGTTCCTCTCTCTCTCAGCCTAGCCCACCTCACAGGGTTGTCGTTGTGGGGAAAACAGGAGGAGGAAAGAGGATTAACTATATTTGCCACCTTGAGTTGTTTATAAACAATAATAAAGGTGGGATAAAAATAAAATCATAAAACGATAGATAAGATAAAGTAAGATATTAAAAAAATAAAAGGCAGGGCAAGATCCATGCAATTCAGCACTATTATTATTTTTATTGTCATCAAATTCATAGGCTGCCTATCTCGTGGTGGACATGAGCCCAGGACTCTGTGACGGTCATAAATATGAGCCAGTGGCCAAGGCTCCAAATTTTGATCATGGGGATGCTGCAACGGTCATAACTGTGAAACCCGGTCCTCCGTCCCTTTTCCCCCAGCTACGTTGTAACTTTGAACAGCCACTAAATGAACGGTTATAAGCCAAGGACTAGTGCAGGGCTTCTCCAAGAGTAAATCTTTCTCTCCCCGTTGCCTTCTGCGGCTTTTAAGGTGAGAGTTTTCAGCTGGACAATCGGACGGAGGAGACCAAGAGAGTCGGCTGGTCACTCGATGAGTCTCAGGGGGGGGCAGCCCCTGCCCTGGCCAGCACTGGCTGCAGTCACTCTGGCCCTGCCCCGAACATTCCCAGCAACAATGCCGGACACACGCCCGGTTGGAGCTGGGCCAGCCCCATGGGCAGCTGAGCGAGGAAGGCAAAGATGGAGGAGGAGGAGGAGGAGGAGGAGGAGGAGGAGGAGGAGGAGGAGGAAGCTGCCCAGATTATCGCAGCCTTTCTTGCAAAATCTCACGCGGTGATTTATCGGCCTCAGGCAAAGACAAAAATGACCCAAGAGACCAAAGCAAATGTGGAAGCGTTACTATTCTAATTTCTCTCTTTCCCCTCACTTGGGTCATTTGAGGTGTATGGCACTCCACCACCCATGCTCCCTAACCAGCAAGGGCGGTATCAGAATAACACAGCTGGAAGGGGCCTTGGAGGTCTTCTAGTCCAGCCCTCTGCTCAAGCAGGAGACCCTAGACCCTTTCAGACCCAATGGTGGTCCAATCTCTTCTTGGAAACCTCCTGTCAGGCCTGCAGCCCTCTTTCCTTTGGGGTCTTTGGGCTGCCACACTTTCTATTCTTCTACTAGGCATTTTCTATGGTGGGAGAATGGAAGTTAGAGGATAGGTAGCCATAACAACATTCTTTCTAGAAAGCCAAGGTCATCCTTTGTCTTTGCACCTGACCGGAACTGGATGGGTGGAAGCTGCCAGAGTGGCAGTGGGAGATGGGACCATGGCATGGACTGGTGGGTCGGTGGGGGGAAAGATCCTGAACTTCCAACTGGGTGGGGAAAACCAGGAAGCTTCCAGATTGGGGTTTCCCCAGATGGGCCAACATGGCTCCCTTCATCCGTGGAGACTTTGAGGAATCCTTTGCCTGGGACTCTGATTTAATTTCGGGTGCTATTTGGGACCTTGACACCTCCACTGATGGAGCACCTACACCTTCTGAAGGCAACTTCTGTTCCCCTGATTAAGTGGTCTGGGATTACAGAATCACAGAGTTGGAAGGGACCTTGGAGGTCTTCTAGTCCAACCCGCTGCTCAGAAAGGAGACCCTATGCCATGTCTGACAAATGGTTGTCCAATCTCTTCTTAAAAACCTCCCCGTTTGGAGCATTCAAAACTTCTGGCGGCAAGCTGTTCCATAGATTAATTGTTCTGACTGTCAGGCAATTCCTCTTTAATTCCAGGTTGCTTCTCTCCTTGATCAGTTTCCACCCATGGCTTCTTGTTCTGCCCTCAGGTGCCTTGGAGAAGAGCTTGACTCCCTCTTCTTTGGGGCAACCCCTGAGATACTGGAAGGCTGCTCTCCTGTCTCCCCTGGTCCTTCTCTTGATTAAACTAGAAATGATAGCCTCCGCTGAGCTCTCTTGGGGTCTGCAGAGAGAGTCTTGAGGGACACAACCTCCTTCTGAAGAGAAACAAGGCCTAAAGGAATATTTTTCAGAGTTGAGACTCTAGAAAGAGTGCAGAGAAGAGCCACCAAGAGGATTAGGGGACTGGAGGCTCAAACATAGGAAGAATGTCTATGGAGATTCTCAGCCATCCAGGTCACGGTTGTCCCGAAGGTGATTTCTCAAAAGGCAACTAGACGTTCTTGTTTTTTCTTTGAAGGCATTTCTCTTCTCCTCCAAGGAGCTTCTTCAGCTCTGATTTGGATGGTGGGGAAGGGAAGGATTGATGCTCCTTGCAGACAGCTGGTCCTTTGCATCCTTTGAGAGGGTCGTGGAGGCCACTTGGAGATTTGTCTGCGTCCTCAGGCTTTGCACCTCTCAAAGACCCTCTGAAGGGATGCCAAGGACCAGCTGTTTGCAAGGAGGATCAATCCTTCCCTTCCCCATCATCCAGTCAGAACTAAAGAAGCTTCTTGGGAGAGAAGCGAAACCTCTTCAAAGTCAAAAGAAGAAAGCCCAGTTGCCTCTTGAAATAAGCACCTTTGGGGCATATGAATAACGTTTTTCAGGAATTGGGTCCGTCTACTCCAGAGGTTCCCAAACTTGGCAACTTTAAGACTTGTGGACTTCAACTCCCAGAATTCTCCAGCCAGCAGAGCTGGCTGGAGAATTCTGAGAGTTGAAGTCCACAAGTCTTAAAGTTGCCAAGTTTGGGAACCTCTGGCCTACTCCTTCAGCCCCCTGACTGAGAGGTGGCAGAGGGCTGGAGCCTGCAAGCCACCCGGGTTAATGTGCAACAGAGAGATGCCATGCTACAAGAAGCAGGATGGGCACCCGTGGCTTTGCACCTTAATGGAGCCATCTCCAATTTGATCATTTACAGGAGGTGTCCTTGATGAGCTGCTTCTGTGTTGACATTAGCCTCGGCTGGATGGCCTCGGGGGTGGGGTGGGGGGCCCCAGAGGCTTCGTAGCTGCTTCCGTTCATTCCCAAATAGCCTCCAAAATTAAATCAGAGTCCTAGGCAAAGGATTCCTCAAAGTCCCCATGGGTGAAGAGAGCCATCTTGGCCCATCTGGGGAAACTCAAATCTGGAAGCTTCCCGGTTTCCCCCACCCAGTTGAAAGGTCAAGATCTCCCCCCGTTCTCCCCCCCCCACACCAGTCCATCCCATGGAAGCCAATCTCCCACTGCCACGACAACAGACTCCTCCCCTCCAGTTCCAGGGGCAGAGGTGCAGAGACAAAGGATGACCTTGGCTTTCTAGAAAGGAATGTTGTTATGGCTACCTGTCATCTAGCTCCGTACAATCCCCACCTCCCGTTTTCCCACCATAGAAAGTGCATCGTGGAATAATAGAAAGTGTGGCAGGCCAGAGATCCTAAAACGAACTGACTGATATTCAGGGCTCAACTTCTTTGTAGCAATGTTCCCTTTCTTTGGGGCAAGGTGGAAGAACAGATGGACTTGTGGGACACGGAGGTCCTCTTATTTTAAAGTCTAGGCCACGGGTGTCCAATCTAGGGGACTTTAAAACCTGTGGATTGCAACTCCCAGAATTCCCCAGAAGGTGCTCCCACACTGGAGGTTTTTTAAGAAGAGATCGGACAACCATTTGTCTGGAATGGCAAAGGCTCCCCTGCTTGAGCAAGGGGGCTGGACTAGAAGACCTCCTAGGTCCCTTCCGACTCTGTTATTCTGTAAGGCTCTCCTGCTTGAGCAAGGGGGCTGGACTAGAAGACCTCCAAGGTCCCTTCCAGCTCTGTTATTCTACAAGGCTCTCCTGCTTGAGCAAGGGGGCTGGACTAGAAGACCTCCAAGGTCCCTTCCGACTCTGTTATTCTGTAAGGCTCTCCTGCTTGAACAAGGGGGATGGACTAGAAGACCTCCAAGGTCCCTTCCAACTCTGGTATTCTGTAAGGCTCTCCTGCTTGAGCAAGGGGGATGGACTAGAAGACCTCCAAGGTCCCTTCCGACTCTGTTATTCTGTAAGGCTCTCCTGCTTGAGCAAGGGGAATGGACTAGAAGACCTCCAAGGTCCCTTCCAACTCTGATATTCTGTAAGGCTCTCCTGCTTGAGCATGGGGGATGGACTAGAAGACCTCCAAGGTCCCTTCCAACTCTGTTATTCTGTAAGGCTCTCCTGCTTGAGCAAGGGGGCTGGACTAGGAGACCTCCAAGGTCCCTTCCAACTCTGTTATTCTGTAAGGCTCTCCTGCTTGAGCAAGGGGGCTGGACTAGAAGACCTCCAAGGTCCCTTCCAACTCTGTTATTCTGTAAGGCTCTCCTGCTTGAGCAAGGGGGATGGACTAGAAGACCTCCAAGGTCCCTTCCAACTCTGGTATTCTGTAAGGCTCTCCTGCTTGAGCAAGGGGGATGGACTAGAAGACCTCCAAGGTCCCTTCCAACTCTGTTATTCTGTAAGGCTCTCCTGCTTGAGCAAGGGGGCTGGACTAGAAGACCTCCAAGGTCCCTTCCAACTCTGTTATTCTGCAAGGCTCTCCTGCTTGAGCAAGGGGGTTGGACTAGAAGACCTCCAAGGTCCCTTCCAACTCTGTTATTCTGTAAGGCTCTCCTGCTTGAGCAAGGGGGATGGACTAGAAGACCTCCAAGGTCCCTTCCAACTCTGTTATTCTGTAAGGCTCTCCTGCTTGAGCAAGGGGGCTGGACTAGAAGACCTCCAAGGTCCCTTCCAACTCTGTTATTCTGTAAGGCTCTCCTGCTTGAGCAAGGGGGATGGACTAGAAGACCTCCAAGGTCCCTTCCAACTCTGTTATTCTGCAAGGCTCTCCTGCTTGAGCAAGGGGGTTGGACTAGAAAACCTCCAAGGTCCCTTCCAACTCTGTTATTCTGCAAGGCTCTCCTGCTTGAGCAAGGGGAATGGACTAGAAGACCTCCAAGGTCCCTTCCAACTCTGTTATTCTGCAAGGCTCTCCTGCTTGAGCAAGGGGGCTGGACTAGAAGACCTCCAAGGTCCCTTCCAACTCTGTTATTCTGTAAGGCTCTCCTGCTTGAGCAAGGGGGCTGGACTAGAAGACCTCCAAGGTCCCTTCCAACTCTGTTATTCTGTAAGGCTCTCCTGCTTGAGCAAGGGGGCTGGACTAGAAGACCTCCAAGGTCCCTTCCAACTCTGTTATTCTGCAAGGCTCTCCTGCTTGAGCAAGGGGGCTGGACTAGAAGACCTCCAAGGTCCCTTCCAACTCTGTTATTCTGTAAGGCTCTCCTGCTTGAGCAAGGGGGCTGGACTAGAAGACCTCCAAGGTCCCTTCCAACTCTGTTATTCTGTAAGGCTCTCCTGCTTGAGCAAGGGGGATGGACTAGAAGACCTCCAAGGTCCCTTCCATCTCTGTTATTCTGCAAGGCTCTCCTGCTTGAGCAAGGGGGCTGGACTAGAAGACCTCCAAGGTCCCTTCCGACTCTGTTATTCTGCAAGGCTCTCCTGCTTGAGCAAGGGGGCTGGACTAGAAGACCTCCAAGGTCCCTTCCGACTCTGTTATTCTGTAAGGCTCTCCTGCTTGAACAAGGGGGATGGACTAGAAGACCTCCAAGGTCCCTTCCAACTCTGGTATTCTGTAAGGCTCTCCTGCTTGAGCAAGGGGGTTGGACTAGAAAACCTCCAAGGTCCCTTCCAACTCTGATATTCTGTAAGGCTCTCCTGCTTGAGCAAGGGGGATGGACTAGAAGACCTCCAAGGTCCCTTCCAACTCTGATATTCTGTAAGGCTCTCCTGCTTGAGCAAGGGGGATGGACTAGAAGACCTCCAAGGTCCCTTCCAACTCTGGTATTCTGTAAGGCTCTCCTGCTTGAGCAAGGGGGATGGACTAGAAGACCTCCAAGGTCCCTTCCGACTCTGTTATTCTGTAAGGCTCTCCTGCTTGAGCAAGGGGGATGGACTAGAAGACCTCCAAGGTCCCTTCCAACTCTGATATTCTGTAAGGCTCTCCTGCTTGAGCATGGGGGATGGACTAGAAGACCTCCAAGGTCCCTTCCAACTCTGATATTCTGTAAGGCTCTCCTGCTTGAGCAGAGGGCTGGACTAGAAGACCTCCAAGGTCCCTTCCAACTCTGTTATTCTGTAAGGCTCTCCTGCTTGAGCAAGGGGGATGGACTAGAAGACCTCCAAGGTCCCTTCCGACTCTGTTATTCTGTAAGGCTCTCCTGCTTGAGCAGAGGGCTGGACTAGAAGACCTCCAAGGTCCCTTCCAACTCTGGTATTCTGTAAGGCTCTCCTGCTTGAGCAAGGGGGATGGACTAGAAGACCTCCAAGGTCCCTTCCAACTCTGTTATTCTGTAAGGCTCTCCTGCTTGAGCAAGGGGGCTGGACTAGAAGACCTCCAAGGTCCCTTCCAACTCTGTTATTCTGCAAGGCTCTCCTGCTTGAGCAAGGGGGTTGGACTAGAAGACCTCCAAGGTCCCTTCCAACTCTGTTATTCTGCAAGGCTCTCCTGCTTGAGCAAGGGGGCTGGACTAGAAGACCTCCAAGGTCCCTTCCAACTCTGTTATTCTGTAAGGCTCTCCTGCTTGAGCAAGGGGGCTGGACTAGAAGACCTCCAAGGTTCCTTCCAACTCTGTTATTCTGTAAGGCTCTCCTGCTTGAGCAAGGGGGTTGGACTAGAAAACCTCCAAGGTCCCTTCCAACTCTGTTATTCTGCAAGGCTCTCCTGCTTGAGCAAGGGGAATGGACTAGAAGACCTCCAAGGTCCCTTCCAACTCTGTTATTCTGCAAGGCTCTCCTGCTTGAGCAAGGGGGCTGGACTAGAAGACCTCCAAGGTCCCTTCCAACTCTGGTATTCTGTAAGGCTCTCCTGCTTGAGCAAGGGGGCTGGACTAGAAGACCTCCAAGGTCCCTTCCAACTCTGTTATTCTGTAAGGCTCTCCTGCTTGAGCAAGGGGGCTGGACTAGAAGACCTCTAAGGTCCCTTCCAACTCTGTTATTCTGCAAGGCTCTCCTGCTTGAGCAAGGGGGCTGGACTAGAAGACCTCCAAGGTCCCTTCCAACTCTGGTATTCTGTAAGGCTCTCCTGCTTGAGCAAGGGGGCTGGACTAGAAGACCTCCAAGGTCCCTTCCAACTCTGGTATTCTGTAAGGCTCTCCTGCTTGAGCAAGTGGGCTGGACTAGAAGACCTCCAAGGTCCCTTCCAACTCTGTTATTCTGCAAGGCTCTCCTGCTTGAGCAAGGGGGCTGGACTAGAAGACCTCCAAGGTCCCTTCCAACTCTGTTATTCTGCAAGGCTCTCCTGCTTGAGCAAGGGGGCTGGACTAGAAGACCTCCAAGGTCCCTTCCAACTCTGGTATTCTGTAAGGCTCTCCTGCTTGAGCAAGGGGGCTGGACTAGAAGACCTCCAAGGTCCCTTCCAACTCTGGTATTCTGTAAGGCTCTCCTGCTTGAGCAAGGGGGCTGGACTAGAAGACCTCCAAGGTCCCTTCCAACTCTGGTATTCTGTAAGGCTCTCCTGCTTGAGCAAGGGGGCTGGACTAGAAGACCTCCAAGGTCCCTTCCAACTCTGTTATTCTGCAAGGCTCTCCTGCTTGAGCAAGGGGGCTGGACTAGAAGACCTCCAAGGTCCCTTCCAACTCTGTTATTCTGTAAGGCTCTCCTGCTTGAGCAAGGGGGATGGACTAGAAGACCTCCAAGGTTCCTTCCAACTCTGTTATTCTGCAAGGCTCTCCTGCTTGAGCAAGGGGGTTGGACTAGAAAACCTCCAAGGTCCCTTCCAACTCTGTTATTCTGCAAGGCTCTCCTGCTTGAGCAAGGGGGCTGGACTAGAAGACCTCCAAGGTCCCTTCCAACTCTGGTATTCTGTAAGGCTCTCCTGCTTGAGCAAGGGGGCTGGACTAGAAGACCTCCAAGGTCCCTTCCAACTCTGGTATTCTGTAAGGCTCTCCTGCTTGAGCAAGGGGGTTGGACTAGAAGACCTCCAAGGTCCCTTCCAACTCTGTTATTCTGCAAGGCTCTCCTGCTTGAGCAAGGGGGCTGGACTAGAAGACCTCCAAGGTCCCTTCCAACTCTGGTATTCTGTAAGGCTCTCCTGCTTGAGCAATGGGGATGGACTAGAAGACCTCCAAGGTCCCTTCCAACTCTGTTATTCTGCAAGGCTCTCCTGCTTGAGCAAGGGGGCTGGACTAGAAGACCTCCAAGGTCCCTTCCAACTCTGTTATTCTGTAAGGCTCTCCTGCTTGAGCAAGGGGGCTGGACTAGAAGACCTCCAAGGTCCCTTCCAACTCTGTTATTCTGTAAGGCTCTCCTGCTTGAGCAAGGGGGATGGACTAGAAGACCTCCAAGGTCCCTTCCATCTCTGTTATTCTGCAAGGCTCTCCTGCTTGAGCAAGGGGGTTGGACTAGAAGACCTCCAAGGTCCCTTCCAACTCTGTTATTCTGCAAGGCTCTCCTGCTTGAGCAAGGGGAATGGACTAGAAGACCTCCAAGGTCCCTTCCAACTCTGTTATTCTGTAAGGCTCTCCTGCTTGAGCAAGGGGGATGGACTAGAAGACCTCCAAGGTCCCTTCCAACTCTGTTATTCTGTAAGGCTCTCCTGCTTGAGCAAGGGGGATGGACTAGAAGACCTCCAAGGTCCCTTCCATCTCTGTTATTCTGCAAGGCTCTCCTGCTTGAGCAAGGGGTTGGACTAGAAGACCTCCAAGGTCCCTTCCAACTCTGTTATTCTGCAAGGCTCTCCTGCTTGAGCAAGGGGGCTGGACTAGAAGACCTCCAAGGTCCCTTCCAACTCTGTTATTCTGCAAGGCTCTCCTGCTTGAGCAAGGGGGCTGGACTAGAAGACCTCCAAGGTCCCTTCCAACTCTGTTATTCTGTAAGGCTCTCCTGCTTGAGCAAGGGGGCTGGACTAGAAGACCTCCAAGGTCCCTTCCAACTCTGTTATTCTGCAAGGCTCTCCTGCTTGAGCAAGGGGGTTGGACTAGAAGACCTCCAAGGTCCCTTCCAACTCTGGTATTCTGTAAGGCTCTCCTGCTTGAGCAAGGGGGCTGGACTAGAAGACCTCCAAGGTCCCTTCCAACTCTGTTATTCTGCAAGGCTCTCCTGCTTGAGCAAGGGGAATGGACTAGAAGACCTCCAAGGTCCCTTCCAACTCTGGTATTCTGTAAGGCTCTCCTGCTTGAGCAAGGGGGCTGGACTAGAAGACCTCCAAGGTCCCTTCCAACTCTGTTATTCTGTAAGGCTCTCCTGCTTGAGCAAGGGGAATGGACTAGAAGACCTCCAAGGTCCCTTCCAACTCTGTTATTCTGCAAGGCTCTCCTGCTTGAGCAAGGGGGCTGGACTAGAAGACCTCCAAGGTCCCTTCCAACTCTGTTATTCTGCAAGGCTCTCCTGCTTGAGCAAGGGGGCTGGACTAGAAGACCTCCAAGGTCCCTTCCAACTCTGTTATTCTGTAAGGCTCTCCTGCTTGAGCAAGGGGGATGGACTAGAAGACCTCCAAGGTCCCTTCCATCTCTGTTATTCTGCAAGGCTCTCCTGCTTGAGCAAGGGGGTTGGACTAGAAGACCTCCAAGGTCCCTTCCAACTCTGTTATTCTGCAAGGCTCTCCTGCTTGAGCAAGGGGGCTGGACTAGAAGACCTCCAAGGTCCCTTCCAACTCTGTTATTCTGCAAGGCTCTCCTGCTTGAGCAAGGGGGCTGGACTAGAAGACCTCCAAGGTCCCTTCCAACTCTGTTATTCTGTAAGGCTCTCCTGCTTGAGCAAGGGGGCTGGACTAGAAGACCTCCAAGGTCCCTTCCAACTCTGTTATTCTGTAAGGCTCTCCTGCTTGAGCAAGGGGGATGGACTAGAAGACGTCCAAGGTCCCTTCCAACTCTGTTATTCTGTAAGGCTCTCCTGCTTGAGCAAGGGGGCTGGACTAGAAGACCTCCAAGGTCCCTTCCAACTCTGGTATTCTGTAAGGCTCTCCTGTTTGAGCAAGGGGGCTGGACTAGAAGACCTCCAAGGTCCCTTCCAACTCTGTTATTCTGTAAGGCTCTCCTGCTTGAGCAAGGGGGCTGGACTAGAAGACCTCCAAGGTCCCTTCCAACTCTGTTATTCTGCAAGGCTCTCCTGCTTAAGCAAGGGGGCTGGACTAGAAGACCTCCAAGGTCCCTTCCAACTCTGGTATTCTGTAAGGCTCTCCTGCTTGAGCAAGGGGAATGGACTAGAAGACCTCCAAGGTCCCTTCCAACTCTGTTATTCTGCAAGGCTCTCCTGCTTGAGCAAGGGGGCTGGACTAGAAGACCTCCAAGGTCCCTTCCAACTCTGGTATTCTGTAAGGCTCTCCTGTTTGAGCAAGGGGGCTGGACTAGAAGACCTCCAAGGTCCCTTCCAACTCTGTTATTCTGTAAGGCTCTCCTGCTTGAGCAAGGGGGCCGGACTAGAAGACCTCCAAGGTCCCTTCCAACTCTGTTATTCTGCAAGGCTCTCCTGCTTAAGCAAGGGGGCTGGACTAGAAGACCTCCAAGGTCCCTTCCAACTCTGGTATTCTGTAAGGCTCTCCTGCTTGAGCAAGGGGAATGGACTAGAAGACCTCCAAGGTCCCTTCCAACTCTGTTATTCTGCAAGGCTCTCCTGCTTGAGCAAGGGGGCTGGACTAGAAGACCTCCAAGGTCCCTTCCAACTCTGGTATTCTGTAAGGCTCTCCTGTTTGAGCAAGGGGGCTGGACTAGAAGACCTCCAAGGTCCCTTCCAACTCTGTTATTCTGTAAGGCTCTCCTGCTTGAGCAAGGGGAATGGACTAGAAGACCTCCAAGGTCCCTTCCAACTCTGTTATTCTGCAAGGCTCTCCTGCTTAAGCAAGGGGGCTGGACTAGAAGACCTCCAAGGTCCCTTCCAACTCTGGTATTCTGTAAGGCTCTCCTGCTTGAGCAATGGGGCTGGACTAGAAGACCTCCAAGGTCCCTTCCAACTCTGTTATTCTGCAAGGCTCTCCTGCTTGAGCGAGGGGGCTGGACTAGAAGACCTCCAAGGTCCCTTCCAACTCTGTTATTCTGTAAGGCTCTCCTGCTTGAGCGAGGGGGCTGGACTAGAAGACCTCCAAGGTCCCTTCCAACTCTGGTATTCTGTAAGGCTCTCCTGCTTGAGCAAGGGGGCTGGACTAGAAGACCTCCAAGGTCCCTTCCAACTCTGGTATTCTGTAAGGCTCTCCTGCTTGAGCAAGGGGGCTGGACTAGAAGACCTCCAAGGTCCCTTCCAGCTCTGGTATTCTGTAAGGCTCTCCTGCTTGAGCAAGGGGGCTGGACTAGAAGACCTCCAAGGTCCCTTCCAACTCTGTTATTCTGTAAGGCTCTCCTGCTTGAGCAAGGGGGCTGGACTAGAAGACCTCCAAGGTCCCTTCCAGCTCTGGTATTCTGTAAGGCTCTCCTGCTTGAGCAAGGGGGCTGGACTAGAAGACCTCCAAGGTCCCTTCCAACTCTGTTATTCTGTAAGGCTCTCCTGCTTGAGCAAGGGGGCTGGACTCGAAGACCTCCAAGGTCCCTTCCAACTCTGGTATTCTGTAAGGCTCTCCTGCTTGAGCAAGGGGGTTGGACTAGAAGACCTCCAAGGTCCCTTCCAGCTCTGTTATTCTGTAAGGCTCTCCTGCTTGAGCAAGGGGGCTGGACTAGAAGACCTCTAAGGTCCCTTCCAACTCTGGTATTCTGTAAGGCTCTCCTGCTTGAGCAAGGGGGCTGGACTAGAAGACCTCCAAGGTGCCTTCCAACTCTGGTATTCTGTAAGGCTCTCCTGCTTGAGCAAGGGGGTTGGACTAGAAGACCTCCAAGGTCCCTTCCAGCTCTGGTATTCTGTAAGGCTCTCCTGCTTGAGCAAGGGGGCTGGACTAGAAGACCTCCAAGGTCCCTTCCAACTCTGGTATTCTGTAAGGCTCTCCTGCTTGAGCAAGGGGGCTGGACTAGAAGACCTCCAAGGTCCCTTCCAACTCTGGTATTCTGCAAGGCTCTCCTGCTTGAGCAAGGGGTTGGACTAGAAGACCTCCAAGGTCCCTTCCAACTCTGTTATTCTGCAAGGCTCTCCTGCTTGAGCAAGGGGGCTGGACTAGAAGACCTCCAAGGTCCCTTCCAACTCTGTTATTCTGCAAGGCTCTCCTGCTTGAGCAAGGGGGCTGGACTAGAAGACCTCCAAGGTCCCTTCCAACTCTGTTATTCTGTAAGGCTCTCCTGCTTGAGCAAGGGGGCTGGACTAGAAGACCTCCAAGGTCCCTTCCAACTCTGTTATTCTGTAAGGCTCTCCTGCTTGAGCAAGGGGGATGGACTAGAAGACCTCCAAGGTCCCTTCCATCTCTGTTATTCTGCAAGGCTCTCCTGCTTGAGCAAGGGGGATGGACTAGAAGACCTCCAAGGTCCCTTCCATCTCTGTTATTCTGCAAGGCTCTCCTGCTTGAGCAAGGGGGTTGGACTAGAAGACCTCCAAGGTCCCTTCCAACTCTGGTATTCTGTAAGGCTCTCCTGCTTGAGCAAGGGGGCTGGACTAGAAGACCTCCAAGGTCCCTTCCAACTCTGGTATTCTGCAAGGCTCTCCTGCTTGAGCAAGGGGTTGGACTAGAAGACCTCCAAGGTCCCTTCCAACTCTGTTATTCTGCAAGGCTCTCCTGCTTGAGCAAGGGGGCTGGACTAGAAGACCTCCAAGGTCCCTTCCAACTCTGTTATTCTGCAAGGCTCTCCTGCTTGAGCAAGGGGCTGGACTAGAAGACCTCCAAGGTCCCTTCCAACTCTGTTATTCTGTAAGGCTCTCCTGCTTGAGCAAGGGGGCTGGACTAGAAGACCTCCAAGGTCCCTTCCAACTCTGTTATTCTGTAAGGCTCTCCTGCTTGAGCAAGGGGGATGGACTAGAAGACCTCCAAGGTCCCTTCCATCTCTGTTATTCTGCAAGGCTCTCCTGCTTGAGCAAGGGGGTTGGACTAGAAGACCTCCAAGGTCCCTTCCAACTCTGGTATTCTGTAAGGCTCTCCTGCTTGAGCAAGGGGGCTGGACTAGAAGACCTCCAAGGTCCCTTCCAACTCTGTTATTCTGCAAGGCTCTCCTGCTTGAGCAAGGGGGATGGACTAGAAGACCTCCAAGGTCCCTTCCATCTCTGTTATTCTGCAAGGCTCTCCTGCTTGAGCAAGGGGGCTGGACTAGAAGACCTCCAAGGTCCCTTCCAACTCTATTATTCTGCAAGGCTCTCCTGCTTGAGCAAGTGGGCTGGACTAGAAGACCTCCAAGGTCCCTTCCAACTCTGTTATTCTGCAAGGCTCTCCTGCTTGAGCAAGGGGGCTGGACTAGAAGACCTCCAAGGTCCCTTCCAACTCTGTTATTCTGCAAGGCTCTCCTGCTTGAGCAAGGGGGCTGGACTAGAAGACCTCCAAGGTCCCTTCCAACTCTGTTATTCTGTAAGGCTCTCCTGCTTGAGCAAGGGGGTTGGACTAGAAGACCTCCAAGGTCCCTTCCAACTCTGTTATTCTGTAAGGCTCTCCTGCTTGAGCTAGGGGGCTGGACTAGAAGACCTCCAAGGTCCCTTCCAACTCTGTTATTCTGTAAGGCTCTCCTGCTTGAGCAAGGGGGCTGGACTAGAAGACCTCCAAGGTCCCTTCCAACTCTGTTATTCTGTAAGGCTCTCCTGCTTGAGCAAGGGGGCTGGACTAGAAGACCTCCAAGGTCCCTTCCAACTCTGTTATTCTGTAAGGCTCTCCTGCTTGAGCAAGGGGGTTGGACTAGAAGACCTCCAAGGTCCCTTCCAACTCTGTTATTCTGTAAGGCTCTCCTGCTTGAGCTAGGGGGCTGGACTAGAAGACCTCCAAGGTCCCTTCCAACTCTGTTATTCTGTAAGGCTCTCCTGCTTGAGCAAGGGGGCTGGACTAGAAGACCTCCAAGGTCCCTTCCAACTCTGTTATTCTGCAAGGCTCTCCTGCTTAAGCAAGGGGGCTGGACTAGAAGACCTCCAAGGTCCCTTCCAACTCTGTTATTCTGTAAGGCTCTCCTGCTTGAGCAAGGGGGATGGACTAGAAGACCTCCAAGGTCCCTTCCAACTCTGGTATTCTGTAAGGCTCTCCTGCTTGAGCAAGGGGAATGGACTAGAAGACCTCCAAGGTCCCTTCCAACTCTGTTATTCTGCAAGGCTCTCCTGCTTGAGCAAGGGGAATGGACTAGAAGACCTCCAAGGTCCCTTCCAACTCTGTTATTCTGCAAGGCTCTCCTGCATAAGCAAGGGGGCTGGACTAGAAGACCTCCAAGGTCCCTTCCAACTCTGTTATTCTGTAAGGCTCTTCTGCTTGAGCAAGGGGAATGGACTAGAAGACCTCCAAGGTCCCTTCCAACTCTGTTATTCTGCAAGGCTCTCCTGCTTGAGCAAGGGGGCTGGACTAGAAGACCTCCAAGGTCCCTTCCAACTCTGTTATTCTGCAAGGCTCTCCTGCTTGAGCAAGGGGGCTGGACTAGAAGACCTCCAAGGTCCCTTCCAACTCTGTTATTCTGTAAGGCTCTCCTGCTTGAGCAAGGGGGCTGGACTAGAAGACCTCCAAGGTCCCTTCCAACTCTGTTATTCTGTAAGGCTCTTCTGCTTGAGCAAGGGGGATGGACTAGAAGACCTCCAAGGTCCCTTCCAACTCTGTTATTCTGCAAGGCTCTCCTGCTTGAGCAAGGGGGCTGGACTAGAAGACCTCCAAGGTCCCTTCCAACTCTGTTATTCTGCAAGGCTCCCCTGCTTGAGCAAGGGGGCTGGACTAGAAGACCTCCAAGGTCCCTTCCAACTCTGTTATTCTGTAAGGCTCTCCTGCTTGAGCAAGGGGGCTGGACTAGAAGACCTCCAAGGTCCCTTCCAACTCTGGTATTCTGTAAGGCTCTCCTGCTTGAGCAAGGGGGCTGGACTAGAAGACCTCCAAGATCCCTTCCAACTCTGTTATTCTGCAAGGCTCTCCTGCTTGAGCAAGGGGAATGGACTAGAAGACCTCCAAGGTCCCTTCCAACTCTGTTATTCTGTAAGGCTCTCCTGTTTGAGCAAGGGGGCTGGACTAGAAGACCTCCAAGGTCCCTTCCAACTCTGTTATTCTGCAAGGCTCTCCTGCTTGAGCAAGGGGAATGGACTAGAAGACCTCCAAGGTCCCTTCCAACTCTGTTATTCTGTAAGGCTCTCCTGTTTGAGCAAGGGGGCTGGACTAGAAGACCTCCAAGGTCCCTTCCAACTCTGGTATTCTGTAAGGCTCTCCTGCTTGAGCAAGGGGAATGGACTAGAAGACCTCCAAGGTCCCTTCCAACTCTGGTATTCTGCAAGGCTCTCCTGCTTGAGCAAGGGGGCTGGACTAGAAGACCTCCAAGGTCCCTTCCAACTCTGTTATTCTGTAAGGCTCTCCTGCTTGAGCAAGGGGAATGGACTAGAAGACCTCCAAGGTCCCTTCCAACTCTGGTATTCTGTAAGGCTCTCCTGCTTGAGCAAGGGGGCTGGACTAGAAGACCTCCAAGGTCCCTTCCAACTCTGGTATTCTGTAAGGCTCTCCTGCTTGAGCAAGGGGGCTGGACTAGAAGACCTCCAAGGTCCCTTCCAACTCTGTTATTCTGTAAGGCTCTCCTGCTTGAGCAAGGGGGCTGGACTAGAAGACCTCCAAGGTCCCTTCCAGCTCTGGTATTCTGTAAGGCTCTCCTGCTTGAGCAAGGGGGCTGGACTAGAAGACCTCCAAGGTCCCTTCCAACTCTGTTATTCTGTAAGGCTCTCCTGCTTGAGCAAGGGGGCTGGACTCGAAGACCTCCAAGGTCCCTTCCAACTCTGGTATTCTGTAAGGCTCTCCTGCTTGAGCAAGGGGGTTGGACTAGAAGACCTCCAAGGTCCCTTCCAGCTCTGTTATTCTGTAAGGCTCTCCTGCTTGAGCGAGGGGGCTGGACTAGAAGACCTCCAAGGTCCCTTCCAACTCTGTTATTCTGTAAGGCTCTCCTGCTTGAGCAAGGGGGATGGACTAGAAGACCTCCAAGGTCCCTTCCAACTCTGTTATTCTGTAAGGCTCTCCTGCTTGAGCGAGGGGAATGGACTAGAAGACCTCCAAGGTCCCTTCCAACTCTGGTATTCTGTAAGGCTCTCCTGCTTGAGCAAGGGGGCTGGACTAGAAGACCTCCAAGGTCCCTTCCAACTCTGGTATTCTGTAAGGCTCTCCTGCTTGAGCAAGGGGTTGGACTAGAAGACCTCCAAGGTCCCTTCCAGCTCTGGTATTCTGTAAGGCTCTCCTGCTTGAGCAAGGGGGCTGGACTAGAAGACCTCCAAGGTCCCTTCCAACTCTGTTATTCTGTAAGGCTCTCCTGCTTGAGCAAGGGGGATGGACTAGAAGACCTCCAAGGTCCCTTCCAACTCTGTTATTCTGTAAGGCTCTCCTGCTTGAGCGAGGGGAATGGACTCGAAGACCTCCAAGGTGCCTTCCAACTCTGGTATTCTGTAAGGCTCTCCTGCTTGAGCAAGGGGGTTGGACTAGAAGACCTCCAAGGTCCCTTCCAGCTCTGGTATTCTGTAAGGCTCTCCTGCTTGAGCAAGGGGGCTGGACTAGAAGACCTCCAAGGTCCCTTCCAACTCTGGTATTCTGCAAGGCTCTCCTGCTTAAGCAAGGGGGCTGGACTAGAAGACCTCCAAGGTCCCTTCCAACTCTGGTATTCTGTAAGGCTCTCCTGCTTGAGCAAGGGGGCTGGACTAGAAGACCTCCAAGGTCCCTTCCAACTCTGTTATTCTGCAAGGCTCTCCTGCTTGAGCGAGGGGGCTGGACTAGAAGACCTCCAAGGTCCCTTCCAACTCTGTTATTCTGTAAGGCTCTCCTGCTTGAGCAAGGGGGCTGGACTAGAAGACCTCCAAGGTCCCTTCCAACTCTGGTATTCTGCAAGGCTCTCCTGCTTGAGCGAGGGGGCTGGACTAGAAGACCTCCAAGGTCCCTTCCAACTCTGTTATTCTGTAAGGCTCTCCTGCTTGAGCGAGGGGAATGGACTAGAAGACCTCCAAGGTCCCTTCCAACTCTGGTATTCTGTAAGGCTCTCCTGCTTGAGCAAGGGGGCTGGACTAGAAGACCTCCAAGGTCCCTTCCAACTCTGGTATTCTGTAAGGCTCTCCTGCTTGAGCAAGGGGGCTGGACTAGAAGACCTCCAAGGTCCCTTCCAGCTCTGGTATTCTGTAAGGCTCTCCTGCTTGAGCAAGGGGGCTGGACTAGAAGACCTCCAAGGTCCCTTCCAACTCTGTTATTCTGTAAGGCTCTCCTGCTTGAGCAAGGGGGCTGGACTAGAAGACCTGCAAGGTCCCTTCCAGCTCTGGTATTCTGTAAGGCTCTCCTGCTTGAGCAAGGGGGCTGGACTAGAAGACCTCCAAGGTCCCTTCCAACTCTGTTATTCTGTAAGGCTCTCCTGCTTGAGCAAGGGGGCTGGACTCGAAGACCTCCAAGGTCCCTTCCAACTCTGGTATTCTGTAAGGCTCTCCTGCTTGAGCAAGGGGGTTGGACTAGAAGACCTCCAAGGTCCCTTCCAGCTCTGTTATTCTGTAAGGCTCTCCTGCTTGAGCGAGGGGGCTGGACTAGAAGACCTCCAAGGTCCCTTCCAACTCTGTTATTCTGTAAGGCTCTCCTGCTTGAGCAAGGGGGATGGACTAGAAGACCTCCAAGGTCCCTTCCAACTCTGTTATTCTGTAAGGCTCTCCTGCTTGAGCGAGGGGAATGGACTAGAAGACCTCCAAGGTCCCTTCCAACTCTGGTATTCTGTAAGGCTCTCCTGCTTGAGCAAGGGGGCTGGACTAGAAGACCTCCAAGGTCCCTTCCAACTCTGGTATTCTGTAAGGCTCTCCTGCTTGAGCAAGGGGTTGGACTAGAAGACCTCCAAGGTCCCTTCCAGCTCTGGTATTCTGTAAGGCTCTCCTGCTTGAGCAAGGGGGCTGGACTAGAAGACCTCCAAGGTCCCTTCCAACTCTGTTATTCTGTAAGGCTCTCCTGCTTGAGCAAGGGGGCTGGACTAGAAGACCTGCAAGGTCCCTTCCAGCTCTGGTATTCTGTAAGGCTCTCCTGCTTGAGCAAGGGGGCTGGACTAGAAGACCTCCAAGGTCCCTTCCAACTCTGTTATTCTGTAAGGCTCTCCTGCTTGAGCAAGGGGGCTGGACTCGAAGACCTCCAAGGTCCCTTCCAACTCTGGTATTCTGTAAGGCTCTCCTGCTTGAGCAAGGGGGTTGGACTAGAAGACCTCCAAGGTCCCTTCCAGCTCTGTTATTCTGTAAGGCTCTCCTGCTTGAGCAAGGGGGCTGGACTAGAAGACCTCTAAGGTCCCTTCCAACTCTGGTATTCTGTAAGGCTCTCCTGCTTGAGCAAGGGGGTTGGACTAGAAGACCTCCAAGGTGCCTTCCAGCTCTGGTATTCTGTAAGGCTCTCCTGCTTGAGCAAGGGGGCTGGACTAGAAGACCTCCAAGGTCCCTTCCAACTCTGGTATTCTGTAAGGCTCTCCTGCTTGAGCAAGGGGGATGGACTAGAAGACCTCCAAGGTCCCTTCCATCTCTGTTATTCTGCAAGGCTCTCCTGCTTGAGCAAGGGGTTGGACTAGAAGACCTCCAAGGTCCCTTCCAACTCTGTTATTCTGCAAGGCTCTCCTGCTTGAGCAAGGGGGCTGGACTAGAAGACCTCCAAGGTCCCTTCCAACTCTGTTATTCTGCAAGGCTCTCCTGCTTGAGCAAGGGGGCTGGACTAGAAGACCTCCAAGGTCCCTTCCAACTCTGTTATTCTGTAAGGCTCTCCTGCTTGAGCAAGGGGGATGGACTAGAAGACCTCCAAGATTTCTTCCATCTCTGTTATTCTGCAAGGCTCTCCTGCTTGAGCAAGGGGGATGGACTAGAAGACCTCCAAGGTCCCTTCCAACTCTGGTATTCTGTAAGGCTCTCCTGCTTGAGCAAGGGGGCTGGACTAGAAGACCTCCAAGGTCCCTTCCAACTCTGTTATTCTGCAAGGCTCTCCTGCTTGAGCAAGGGGGCTGGACTAGAAGACCTCCAAGGTCCCTTCCAACTCTGTTATTCTGCAAGGCTCTCCTGTTTAAGCAAGGGGGCTGGACTAGAAGACCTCCAAGGTCCCTTCCAACTCTGTTATTCTGTAAGGCTCTCCTGCTTGAGCAAGGGGGATGGACTAGAAGACCTCCAAGGTCCCTTCCAACTCTGGTATTCTGTAAGGCTCTCCTGCTTGAGCAAGGGGGCTGGACTAGAAGACCTCCAAGGTCCCTTCCAACTCTGGTATTCTGTAAGGCTCTCCTGCTTGAGCAAGGGGGCTGGACTAGAAGACCTCCAAGGTCCCTTCCAGCTCTGGTATTCTGTAAGGCTCTCCTGCTTGAGCAAGGGGGCTGGACTAGAAGACCTCCAAGGTCCCTTCCCACTCTGTTATTCTGTAAGGCTCTCCTGCTTGAGCAAGGGGAATGGACTAGAAGACCTCCAAGGTCCCTTCCAACTCTGGTATTCTGTAAGGCTCTCCTGCTTAAGCAAGGGGAATGGACTAGAAGACCTCCAAGGTCCCTTCCAACTCTGTTATTCTGCAAGGCTCTCCTGCTTGAGCAAGGGGGCTGGACTAGAAGACCTCCAAGGTCCCTTCCAACTCTGTTATTCTGTAAGGCTCTCCTGCTTGAGCAAGGGGGATGGACTAGAAGACCTCCAAGGTCCCTTCCAACTCTGGTATTCTGTAAGGCTCTCCTGCTTGAGCAAGGGGAATGGACTAGAAGACCTCCAAGGTCCCTTCCAACTCTGATATTCTGCAAGGCTCTCCTGCTTGAGCAAGGGGGCTGGACTAGAAGACCTCCAAGGTCCCTTCCAACTCTGGTATTCTGTAAGGCTCTCCTGCTTGAGCAAGGGGGCTGGACTAGAAGACCTCCAAGGTCCCTTCCAGCTCTGGTATTCTGTAAGGCTCTCCTGCTTGAGCAAGGGGGCTGGACTAGAAGACCTCCAAGGTCCCTTCCAACTCTGTTATTCTGTAAGGCTCTCCTGCTTGAGCAAGGGGGCTGGACTCGAAGACCTCCAAGGTGCCTTCCAACTCTGGTATTCTGTAAGGCTCTCCTGCTTGAGCAAGGGGGCTGGACTAGAAGACCTCCAAGGTCCCTTCCAACTCTGTTATTCTGTAAGGCTCTCCTGCTTGAGCAAGGGGGCTGGACTCGAAGACCTCCAAGGTGCCTTCCAACTCTGGTATTCTGTAAGGCTCTCCTGCTTGAGCAAGGGGGTTGGACTAGAAGACCTCCAAGGTCCCTTCCAGCTCTGGTA
Organism: Rhabdophis nuchalis; assembly: GCA_039707465.1. Classification (NCBI taxonomy): domain Eukaryota; kingdom Metazoa; phylum Chordata; class Lepidosauria; order Squamata; family Natricidae; genus Rhabdophis; species Rhabdophis nuchalis. The sequence continues at coordinate 2,051,897 of CM077645.1, forward strand.
TTCTGTAAGGCTCTCCTGCTTGAGCAAGGGGGCTGGACTAGAAGACCTCCAAGGTCCCTTCCAACTCTGGTATTCTGTAAGGCTCTCCTGCTTGAGCAAGGGGGCTGGACTAGAAGACCTCCAAGGTGCCTTCCAACTCTGGTATTCTGTAAGGCTCTCCTGCTTGAGCAAGGGGGTTGGACTAGAAGACCTCCAAGGTCCCTTCCAGCTCTGGTATTCTGTAAGGCTCTCCTGCTTGAGCAAGGGGGTTGGACTAGAAGACCTCCAAGGTCCCTTCCAGCTCTGGTATTCTGTAAGGCTCTCCTGCTTGAGCAAGGGGGCTGGACTAGAAGACCTCCAAGGTCCCTTCCAACTCTGGTATTCTGTAAGGCTCTCCTGCTTGAGCAAGGGGGTTGGACTAGAAGACCTCCAAGGTCCCTTCCAGCTCTGTTATTCTGTAAGGCTCTCCTGCTTGAGCAAGGGGGCTGGACTAGAAGACCTCTAAGGTCCCTTCCAACTCTGCTATTCTGTAAGGCTCTCCGAAAGAGGGATGGACTAGAAGACCTCCAAGGTCCCTTCCAACTCTGCTATTCTGTAATCCCAGACCAATGAATCAGTGGAATTTAAATTTAAATTGGAATTTATTAACCGCACCCTCTCCCCACAGGGACCCGGGGCGGTGCACAGGCATAATTAAAACAATATATAATAATACAGACATTACTAAAATAAAATTAAATAAATTACCCGTGCTAAAAATACAATTAAAAAACCCATTAAAATTTATCGTTAAAAGACAGAGAGAACTATTCAAGGCCGGCCAGTCGAAAGAGATGGGTCTTTAACTTTACACGGAAGGAGCGGAGGTCGGTGGTCGTTCTAATATCAGGGGGAAGGTCGTTCCAGAGGGCCGGGCCCGCCACAGAGAGCGCCCTTCCCCTGGGCGTCGCCCGCTGACAAAGTCTAGTGGACGGCACCCGGAGAAGCCCCTCTCTGTGGGAGCGAATCGGTCGTGAGGATGTGTGGGGCAGGATCCGATCTCGCAGATAGCTAGGTCCCGAGCCATGGAGCGCTTTGAAGATGAATGACTTCCTTCCAGATGCTCCATCACTGAAAGGTATTTAAGAAGAGATCGGACAAATATATATCTGGAATGTCATACGGTCTCCTGCTTGAGCAGGGGGCTGGACTAGAAGACCTCTAAGGTCCCTTCCAAATTCTGTTATTCTGCAGGGAACCCCTTGACCCCAAGGACTTGAGATTAACCAGTGCTGACAAGAGAAAGCCCTGTGTGCCAAATTCTTAGAATAGCAGAGTTGGAAGGGACCTTGGAGGTCTTCTAGTCCAACCCCCTTCTTAGGCGGGAAACCCTACACCGTTGCAGACCAATGGCTGTCCAACCTCTTCTTGAAAACCTCCAGTGTTGGAGCATCTACAACTCCTGGAGGCAGCTTTTGTTCTTACTCCGGGCTCTCCTTCTCTCCCCTTCACCGGACATGGGGCAATTGTGGACTTTATCAAACAACCTCTTGAAAGCTCCAGCCTGTTTAATGAAAAGATCAGGAAATTGGGAATTGGCCAGCCTGGGGCCCAGAGACGTTCGGAGAAGCCGAGGTGTGAAGTGTACAAACAAAGCCATAGTTCCTCTTGGTGAGTAAATACGTCTCAAGAGGCAAACAGGGTGTAGTATCTACAAAGAGCTTGGCAAACATTCCACCCAGCAGGGGATCCTAGAACAAGCGGTGGGAAGAGCCTCCATTGGGCCCCTCCAAGCTGACCTTCAGCCCAGGTCTAGGTTCCCCTCGGAGGCCTCCACCTGCAGCAGCCAAGGACCAGGCTCCGGCCTCCACCTCTCTCCCACCGCCGTGGCTACGCAGGAGAGGATCTGCCGGGCTTCTGAGCAGGAGACTCGGTTAAGCTGGCCCTGCTGGCCCTGAAAGGAGGGAAACCCGGGTTGGAGAAAGGCAGGCAAGCCACATGTGGGCACCATGTTTCCAAGAAGAAAACTATGGAGTCCTTGATGCTCTCTGAGCTTCATGGTTTTCTTACAGACGTTTCATGACCCAAATAAGTAACATCAACAGTGCTAGAAGGGAGTGGAGTTTGCAAGAGGAGGAGGAGGAGGAGGAGGAGGAGGAGGAGGAGGAGGGAGGAGGAGGAGGAGGAGGAGGAGGAGGAGGAGGAGGAGGAGAGGGAGAAGAGGAGGAGGAGGAGGAGGAGGAGGAGGAGGAGGAGGAGGAGGAGGAGGAAGAAGAAGAAGAAGAAGAAGAAGAAAAGAAGAAGAAAGAAGAAGAAGAAGAAGAAGAGGAAGAGGAGGAGGAGGAGGAGGAGGAGGAGGAGGAGGAGGAGGAGGAGGAGGAGGAGGAGGAGGAGAAGGAGAAGGAGAAGGAGAAGGAGAAGGAGAAGGAGAAGAAGAAGAAGAAGAGAAGAAGAAGAAGAAGAAGAAGAAGAAGAAGAAGAAGAAGAAGAAGAAGAAGAAGAAGAAGAAGAAGAAGAAGAAGAAGAAGAAGAAGAAGAAGAAGAACTGTGGGGGTCCTGGATGCTCCCTGAATTGGGTGGTTTCCTTGCAGACATTTCATGACCCAACTAGGGAACATCATCAATGCTGGAAGAGAGTGGGATTTACAGGATGGGGGAGGAGTCTGGGGAAGGAGGAGAAGAATGGTGGAGTCCTTGGGGCTCTCTGAGCTTGGAGGTTTTCTTGCAGACATTTCATGACCCAACTAGGGAACATCATCAGTGCCAGAAAGGCATGAGTGTGTGGAGTGAAGGATAAGGAAAGGAGAATGGCAACTGCTGCCTTTGGGAAGAGAAGGAGAAGCATGAAGGGAGGGAGGGAGGGAGGGAGGGAGGGAGGGAGGAAGGAAGGAAGGAAGGAAGGAAGGAAGGAAGGAAGGAAGGAAGGAAGGAAGGAAGGAAGAGCTTGGTCCAACAGCTTGGTCCAGCATAGAAAGAAGAAAAGAAGGAATACTGACAAGATATTTGCAAATTTAAATCCTGCTGATTTTCTCAGGGAGTCTTCCAGTATTTGAGGGGCTGCCCCCGAGAGGAAGAGAAGAGGGGGTCAAGCTATTCTCCAAAGCCCCTTTGAAGGCCAGAGAAGGAAGAATGGATGGAAACTGACCAAGGAGAGATTCAACCTCGAAATAAGGAGGCATTTCCTGACAGGGAGAACCATCAACCCATGGAACAGAAGTTGCCTTCAGAAGTTGTGGGAGCTTCATCCCTGGAGGCCTTCAAGAAGAGACTGGGCTGCCCTCGGTCAGAAATGGTGTAGGGTCTCCTGCTTGGACAGAGGGTTGGACTAGATGACCTCCAAGGTCCCTTCCAACTCTATTAATCTGCAAAGCCATGAAGCCAACATTCCTCTTAGAGGACCTGAAGCACAGGCCTGGGAGGATGGAATGGATCTTCCCACCTTGGCAATTTGAAGAACCGTGGACTAGCCAGCACATGCTGGCTGGGGAATTCTGGGAGTTGAAGTCCACAGACTTTAATAGTTCCCAAAGTTGAGGAATCCTAACCTATTCCCTTGTTTTTCACTTCCTCCTCACCCACGTTCTCTCCCTCTCTTCCTGTTTCCCATACCCATGACCTCTTCTTCCCCAGCCAACAGCTCTACTCCGGCTCTACTCCGGCTCTACTCCGGCTCTACTCTACTCCTCCTGACAATGGCTCTCAAGGACTCCCAAGCTAGGACAGATCTGAGCGCAAGGAGCCGGTGGCTGCACCTGCTCCCTTGGCAACCCTCCACCTTGCCCAGTTGGGCCACAGTCCCTGCCCCAGTTCCCCATTCCTCAGGATGGCTGCAAGGGGCCAGATGCACGTAAGTCTCCTCCACCCTCCAGGTGCCTCTGGGTGTTCACCAGGGGTGTCCCCCCCTCCCCCCTCCCTCCGAAACCAGCTTGTCAATCAATTGTGCCCCGTACAAAGGCCCAGACCCAACCAACCGCATCAACAAATATCACACTTCACTGGAGAATTACAGTCTCCGGTGGGTGGAAATCAGCCTCTGGACTGGTTGGAAACTGGCACCAGCAGGCGAATTGGGAAATCGCCTTGCGACATTCGGCCAGAGTCACATGGGGAGGGGAGGGGTGGGGTGGGGGGTCTCAGCTGTGGAAGAGGAGAGCTGCCCTCCAACCCAGGAAGGTCCTTGCTGAAGGATCTCTTGGGTCCATCTGAGGATCTAGAAAGAGGGCAGAGAAGAGGAACAAAGAGGATTAGGGGCCTGGAGGCTAAAACACCTAAGAAATATTGGATATGTCTCGTTTAATGAAAAGAAGGATCAGGGGAGACAGGATAGCAGCCTTCCAATATCTCAGGGGTTGCCCCAAAGAAGAGGGAGTCAAGCTATTCTCCAAGGCACCTGAGGGCAGAACAAGAAGCAATGGGTGGAAACTAATCCAGGAGAGAAGCAACCAAGAACTGAGGAGAAACTTCCTGACAGTGAGAACAATTAATTTATGTACTGGAGGTTACCTCCAGAAGTTGTGGGTGCTACAACACTGGATGTCTTAAAGAGGAAATAGGACAACCACTTGTCTGAAATGGTAATGGGTCTCCTGCTTGAGCAGGGGGCTGGTCTAGAAGACCTCTAAGGTCCCTTGCAGTCCTATGATTCCAGAAGGAAGGAAGGAATTAAATGGATGGAGGCTAAAACATGCAATGAACGGTTGCAGGAACTGGGCCTGGCTAGTCTAGGGAAGAGAAGGACCAGGGGAGACAGGAGAGCATCTTCCAATAGTTGAGGGGCTGCCCCAGAGAGGAGGAAGGGGTCAAGCTCTTCTCCAAGGCACCTGAGGGCAGAACAAGAAGCAATGGGTGGAAACTAATGAAGGAGAGAAGCAACTTAGAACTGAGGAGGAATTTCCTGACATTTAGAACAATGAATCAGTGGAACAGAAGTTGCCTCCAGAAGTTGTGAATGCCCCAACACTGGAAGTCTTTAAGAAGATGTTGGAGAGCCATTTGTCAGGAATGGGCATAAGGTCTCCCAGTTGAGCAGGGGGCTGGACCAGAAGACCTCCGAGGCCCCTTCCAGCCCGGTTGTTCTGTTACTCTATTCGCTTGGCTGCGTGCCAGAGGGACTCAATTATGCTTGTCATCTCAAATGATACTTTTACACACACGAACCCCAACACAATCAGGTGTGCTGTTGACAAACGGCAACAGGTGATGGAAGCGCTTGGCACAGAAAGCACAGCAGGAACACAATGCTCGCTGCCCGGGTCAAGGTGGGCAGCTCAGCAAGGAGGCAGCCGAGAGTGGACGGACGCTTTGCTTCCACTCCGGAGAAGAGGCGGAGGGACGCCAAGCAAGATGCCACCCCGAGCTGGGAGGTTTTGGGCAGAAGCTGGCCGAGAGCCATCCATGCCCCATGGACCGGTCACACCTCACGCTCTCCAGCTTGGGTTGAGGTGTAATTTGGAAGATTCCCAGAGGTTCCTCAGCCACTCACAATGCTCCCCTCCTCTCCAAAGTTGGCCTGCGTGGAGGTCAGGCTGGCCCTAGCCAGGGGGTTAATTGTTCTCCTCCTCCTCCTGCCTTCCAACTGGTAGTAGGGAGGCAGGGACCTGGAGGAGACCTCGAGAGCAACCCGCAAGCCGCAGCCTTCATCCTTCATCTCTGCCAAGGCAGCTAACAAAGAAGGGGAGGAATTGACATAATGAGCTCCGGGGAAAGAAAAGAAATACTTGGAATTTGGAAGACGAGGCGTCCTCGGAGCACGCAGAAGACGGACGAGCACATTCAGCCCAGGAAGAATGGAAGGGCCCGTCTGCCAACAGAGGGCATCCATCTCGCTCATTCCTCCCTGCTCCTGTTGCTCCTTCCTCCTCCGACCTCTTCTGCAGGGGCCAAAACCCTCTGCAGGCCCACAAGGAAGGGAAGATGCCTCCAGAAAGACCTGTTGTCTAGCTATGGAAGTCCACTTTTGGCCAGGGAGAAGGTCCTATAGAACGGCAGCTGCAGCTGCCAAAAAAGCCAACCCAGCTCTAGGCTGCATCAACAGAGGGAGAGAATCAAGATCCCCTGAAGGGTTAATACCACTTTACAAGGCCTTGGGAAGGCCACACTTGGAATATTTGCATCCAGTTTTGGTCACCACGATGCAGAAAAGATGTGGAGACTCTGGAAAGAGTGCAGAGAAGAGCAACCAAGAGGATCAAAGGCCTGGAGATTCAAACATAGGAAGAACGGTTGCAGGAACTGAGTATGTCTAGTTTAATGAGAAGAAGCACCAGGGGAGACACGATAGCAGCCTTCCAATATCTCAGGGGTTGCCCCAAAGAAGAGGGAGTCAAGCTATTCTCCAAAGCACCTGAGGGCAGAACAAGAAGCAATGGGTGGAAACTAATCCAGGAGAGAAGCTTGACCCCATATTCTTCCTCCTCCTTTTCCTCCTCTTCTACACATGTTCTTCTCCTTCATCACCAGTTTTCCTCCTCCTCCTCCTCTCCTTACTACCGCTGATGATGTTCCCTACTTGGGTCATGCAACGTCTGCAAGAAAACAGCCCCGCTGAGAGAGCACCCAGGACCCCCCATTTCAATCCTGTCCTAAAAAATATTCTCTACCTGGGAGAATTGCATGCTTGTGTGTCCAGGTGTTGTGGAAAGGAGGCCACTGGGCGAAGCCACCTGTGGGCCCCCACCTGTTGGGCCCCCGTCCTTTGCACCTGCTGGGACTGGATCCTTCTTTTAGCAGATTGCACAATCCGCTCCCTGTGAACCAGAAACCTGCCTAGATCACACCCCAGTGGGGCAAAAGCCTTCGCCAAGCCCACATTTTCGTTCTCCTGCAAGAGTCTCCTTCTTCTCGTTTCTTCCCTGCAGAATCAATCATCCAGCCTGGAGCTGGGAGAATCACCCAGCTGGCAAAGGCCCATGGAGGACCTTTTGCGAAAAATCACAGCGTAAAAAACACTTATACCATCGGAGCGAAACACAAACAGGAGTGGGCTGGAGACTGTTTGCCTTTGACTTAAGGCTCCTTTGAGCCGCTGCTGCAAGACAGGCTCAGCTTACAGAAATCTCCCCTGGTTGCTAATGGCCCCACTTGCGGTGCCCCAGGCTGCCAGCTGGGCTTGGCAGCCTGGGGCTGAACAAAGGCAGGGCAAGGAGTGCCCCACTTGCCCACCTCGGAGCACGGAGCACTTCCTCCACAAGCAGCAGCCCGGACCTTTCCCCCCTCCCCACTCTGTATCTCTAGAACAGGAGGGGAGGGTTAATTTTACGGGGTCCCCCATGCAGCGTTTCTGAGCTAGGACAAGAAGCCACGATGGAAACTAATCCAGGAGAGAAGCAACTTAGAACTGAGGAGGAATTTCCGGACAGTGAGAACAATGAATCAGTGGAACAGAAGTTGCCTCCAGAAGTTGTGAATGACTCAACACTGGAAGTCTTTAAGAAGATGTTGGACAGAGGGAATGTTGGTGTTCTGGGAGGGAGGAAGAGTACGAATTAAAACAGTTGCAGAGGCGGAAACCTTTCTTAAAAAACATTCCTCAATCCTGGAGGTTGAAAATGGGGGAGCAGAGGGGGCCAGGGAGAAGAAGATACAATTGCCAAAAGATTTAGATCTCAAAAGTGACTTTATTTTAGTGCAATATAACTTTTGTTTGGATGTTTACACATGATTGCTAGCATAGATTTTACGATGATATGTTTGCATTTCTGTCCACTTTGTAGTACAAATGAAAATTTAATGTATTATCTATATTTTGTTATGAAGCCTCGGAAGGGGTCAACGACTTCGACGTGAAAGTTCTCACAATATCTTTTACACACCCTACCCTTTACCCTATTTGTAAAAAATTATAAAAACCAATAAAACTTTTTTTTCAAAAAAAAAAAAAAGATGCTGGAGAGGTTGGACTAGAAGACCTCCAAGGCCCCTTCCAGTGATGGAGCACCCACAACATCTGAAGGCAAGCCGTTCCATTGAGCATAGACTGAGAGAGCTGGAAGGGACCTTGGAGCTCTTCTAGTCCAGCCCCCTGCTCAAGCAGGAGACCCCTAGACACGGGATGGCGAACCTAGGGCATATGTGCCACAGGTGGCATGAGGAGCCATTGGTCAGGGCACGCGAGGGGTTGTCCTGACAGCTGGCCAGCGTGCATGCGAGTGCTAGCCCGCTGATTTCGCCTTTTTTTTTGGAGGCCATTTTTCGCCCTCCCCAGGCTCCAGAGGTTTTATAGGAGTCTGGGGAGGGCGAAAACAGCCCTAACACCCAGAGGCCCTCCGGAGGTTTCAGGAGCTTCCTTGAAGCCTCCGTAGCGCAGAAAACCACCCCTGAAGGTCCCTGAAGGCTCCCGAGGGCTTAAACCAGCCCTAGGAGCAAACCGGAAATCTGTTCCCAAAATTCCGGTTTGCACATAGGGCCATTTTTCTCCAGAGGCTTCAGGGAAGTTCCTGAAACTTCCGGAGGGCCTCTGGGGAGGGGGCTGTTTTCACCCACCCACCCCAGGCTCCTATAAAGCCTCTGGAGCCTGGGAGGGCGAAAAAAGCATGCCAGAAATGAGGGGGGTCGCGCTGGGTGGGGTCACATATTGCATTATGGGTGCGACGCGCCCATGCACGACCCCCCTGCGCTGCCCCCACTTATGGCAGGCGAGCCAAAAAAGGTTCCCCATCGCTGCCCTAGACCATTTCAGACAGGTGGTGGTGGTCCAGTCTCTTCTTAAAAGGGATTTGCTTGCTCCTGATCCAAGCAATCTTCAAAAGTTCCAGTTGGAGCTTAGTCACAAAAGGCAGCGGGGTGATCTTACAATACAGTACAATAGCAGAGTTGGAAGGGACCTTGGAGGTCATCTAGTCCAGCCCCCTGCTTAGACAGGAAGCCCTATAGCATTTCAGACAAATGGCTAGCTAACATCTTCTTAAAGACTTCCAGTGTTGGGGCATTCACAACTTCTGGAGGCAACTTCTGTTCCACTGATTAATTGTTCTCACTGTCAGGAAATTTCTCCTTAGTTCTAAGTTGCTTCTCTCCTTGATTAGTTTCCACCCATTGCTTCTTGTCCTTCCCTCTGGGGCTTTGGAGAATAGTTTGGCTCCCTCTTCTTTAGGGCACCCTCTGAGATATCGGAAGACTGCTATCCTGTCTCCCCTGGTCCTTCTCTTCATCAAACTAGACATACCCAGCTCCTGCAGCTGTTCTTCATATGTTTTATCCTCCAGTCCCCTCATCCTCTTGGTTGCTCTTCTCTGCACTCTTTCCAGAGTCTCCACGTCTTTTCTACACCGTGGCGACCAAAACTGTATGCAGTATTCCAAGTGTGGCCTTCCCAAGGCCTTGTAAAGTGGTATTAACCCTTCAGGTGATCTTGATTCTCTCCCTCTGTTGATGCAGCCTAGAACTGGGTTGGGTCAGTCCTCTTGGGCCAGTCCTTCCCTCTCCGCCCCAATCCACCTTGCAGGGTTGTTGTTGGGGGTGGAAACAGGTGGAGGAAAGAGTTCCAGATATGTTTATTATACAAATAATAAAGGAGAGATATACATAAATTGCAGTGTTTTAAGCAATGATGCCATGATATCTTGACTTAAAGTTAAAGGTTCCCCTCGCCCATCTGTGCTAGTCGTTCCCAACTCCAGGGGGCGCTGCTCATCTCCGTTTCAAAGCCGAAGAGCCAGCGCTATCCGAAGACGTCTCCGGGGCCATGTGGCCAGCATGACTCAACGCCAAAGGCGCATGGAACGCTGTTCCCACCAAAGGTGGTTCCTATGTTTCTACGTGCATTTTTTACCTGCTTTCGAACTGCTAGGTTGGCAGAAGCTGGGACAAGTCACGGGGGCTCCCTCCGTTACGCGGCGCTGGGGATTCGAACTGCTGAATGGCTGACCTTTGGGCTTGACAAGCTCAGCATCTGAGCCCCTGAGCCACCGCGTCCCTTTATCTTGACTTGATCATTTGCAATTCTTCACACAATCTCCAGGGACTGTCAAGGAATGTTTTGGAAAGAATTTTTCCAGATGTGGGAGCTTCTCTTTCCCCAGGTCAGTCCAGGAAGGCGTCCAGTGGTTGGGCGAGTCCAAGTTCAATACAATACAACAGCAGAGTTGGAAGGGACCTTGGAGGTCTTCTAGTCCAACCCCCTGCTTAGGCAGGAAGCCCTACATCACTTCATACAAATGGCTATCCAACCTCTTCTTAAAGACTTCCAGTGTTGGGGCATTCACAACTTCTGGAGGCAACTTCTGTCCCACGGATTAGCTGTTCTAACTGTCAGGAAAATTCTTGTCAGTTCTAGGTTGCTTCCCTCCTTGATTAGTTTCCACCCATTGCTTCTTGTTCTACCCTTCTTCTTCTGCCGTTCTTGTTCTACCTTACCTTGGGTTCTCCGAAGGCTACAAAATGGTCTTTGCAGGATCAGTCATCGGGACAAGAGGTTTTGTCTTCCAAGCTTTTAGATGCATGGGAATTTCTCTCCAGCAGAATGTGAACACAAGGACAATTCTGCCCCATTATCTCGGGACCCCTATATTGGGTTAAAAGGGTCTTTTCTAGGACTCTCCTCCTTAGAACCAAGGCAAGGACGCCCCCTGGTGGAGATGCTCCTCTCCTTTCTTGTCCTTCCTTCCTTCCTTCCTTCCTTCCTTCCTTCCTTCCTTCCTTCCAAACGATCCCTTCAGCCTCATAAGGTTCCAAACTCCCTTTAGGGCAGGGGTCTCCAACCTTTGCAACTTTAAGTCTGAAGGACTTCAGCTCCCAGAATTCTCCAGCCAGCTTTGCTTTAGGGGTCCTGACATTTAGACTCAGTCCTGATGGATCACTCAATCAATCCATTGATTGGTTGAGTGATTAGTTCAACAATTTTTTATTGCTTTATTGATTTGATTTGATTTTGGCTGACTGCAAACGGATTTAGAGGGGGTTGAATGGTCCTACAACTTCCAGGCGGCATTCTTGCAACACCTTTTTCGAAATCAGCACACGGGCGCACCAACAAACACCCACAACCCCCCCCCCCACACACACACACCCTCTGCACTGCACCTGTTGCGGGTTCAAACACGCCTGCTTCAACCTCACAAACTTGGCAGAGATTTCCTTTCGGAGTTCCTTTGTGTCGGCTTCCCTTGGACTCCGTCATTCTCTCGATCTTGCACGCAACGTGCAAAAGCAGGACGCGGATTGGCTCGGGAGCCCGGTCCGTGCAACTTCAGGGGTCCTTCCCAGAAGGGGGAAAGCGATTTTGATGGGGGGGGGGCGTAGAGGATTCGGTCTAGAAAGGGAGCTGACTCTGCGGTGCACATCCCCGATGTTTATTTTATTCGTGAAACTTGCGCAATGGGTTCCCCATCGCGTCAGAAGCGGCAAGAGGTTGTTCCAGGCAGAATTACAGAATAACAGAGTCGGAAGGGACCTTGGAGGTCTTCTAGCCCAACCCCCTGCTCAAGCAGGAGACCCTACATCATTTCACATAAATAGCTGCTAAGTCTTGTGGGAGCTCCATCACTGGAAGCTTTGAAAAAGAGATTGGACTGCCAACTGTTACGGTCTCCTGCTTGGGCCAGGGGTTGGACTAGATGACCTACAAGGTCCCTTTCAACTCTGTTAATCTTAATCTGCCTCTTAGAGTAGAACAGAATTGGAATAGTCCGAGTGTGACTGGACACACAAGGAATATGTCTTTGGTGCAGATGCTCTCAGTGTACATAAAAAGACTATATATACTTTCTATAGAATAGAATAGAATAGAATAGAATAGAATAGAATAGAATAGAATAGAATAGAATAGAATAGAATTCCTTTATTGGCCAAGTGTGATTGGACATCCGAGGAATATGTCTTTGGTGCAGATGCTCTCTGTGTACATAAAAAGACTGTATATACTTTCTATAGAATAGAATAGAATAGAATAGAATAGAATAGAATAGAATAGAATAGAATTCCTTTATTGGCCAAGTGTGATTGGACATCCGAGGAATAGGTCTTTGGTGCAGATGCTCTCTGTGTACATAAAAAGACTGTATATACTTTCTATAGAATAGAATAGAATAGAATAGAATAGAATAGAATAGAATAGAATAGAATAGAATTCCTTTATTGGCCAAGTGTGATTGGACAAAGGAATTGGTCTTTGGTGCAGATGCTCTCCGTGTACATAAAAAGACAAGATAACATTCGTCAAGAATCCTAAGGCACAACACTTAATGATAATCATGGGCTACAAATACATAAGCAATTCTCACTGTCAGGAAATTCCTCATTATTTTCAGGCTGCTTCTTCCCTTTTAAAGAGCTCCCCACTTACATCTGGTTGCAGGAACTGGGGATGCCTAGTTGAATGAAAAAAAGGACCAGGGGAGACAGGATAGCATCTTCCAGTATCTCAGGGGTCGCCCCAAAGAAGAGGCAGTCAAACTATTCTCCAAGGCACCTGGGGGCAGGACAAGAAGCAATGGGTGGAAACTAATCAAGGAGAGAAGCAACTTAGAACTCAGGAGAAATTTCCTGACAGTGAGAACAATGAATCAGTGGAACAGAAGTTGCCTCCAGAAGTTGTGAATGCCCCAACACTGCAAGTCTTCAAGAAGATGTTGGGTAGCCCTTTGTCTGAAACGGTATAAGGTTTCCTGCCTAGGCAGGGGGTTGGACTAGAAGACCTCCAAGGTCCCTTCCAACTCTGCTCTTGTATTGTATTGTATCTCATCCAGAATACAGAATAACAGAGTGGGAAGGGACCTCTGAAGCCGTCTAGTCCAACCCTCTGTGCTCAAGCAGGAGACCTTCTACCGTTTCAGTCCAATGGCAATTTAGGAAACCGATGTGGATTTCTCCCCTCCAGTTCCTTCCTCTGACTGGCAGCCCTTGAAGTGTTTTACAGCCAGTCCATTTGTTTGATTCATTGTGCGCCGGTTCCCCGCAGAGAATGGAGATGCCTATCGGGCTGAACAAACCCCCCTCCCTTCACCTGGGAGGCAAGGAGGAAGCCCAGGTCCAGTCAGCATAACCCCTGGGAGGCCATTCTGACAGCTGGTTTTTCTGCATTTCTCTCTTTTCATTCAATGGCCAGGGAGGAAAATCTCCTGCCCAGACAATGCCCCGCGCAGGGGATCGGGGAAGGGGCTGGAGGATGCCAAGGAGCCTCCCACCACAGTATACACCCTTCCTGGAGAAGCGCCAGGGGGCTGGAACATGGGCCCCAGCCGCGCTTGGGATGGGCGGCTCATCATGGCAGCTGTTCAAATGTTTCTCTTGGGATGCATCTTGCAAAAGGGAGACCCTTCCCTGTGCTCCGAGGATGGGCTGGGGTCCTTTGCCCTGGTCTGGGAAGGAAGGAGAGACCCTCCCACCGCCACCCCAAGAGACTGGGGGTCATGAAGGGGCGGCTTGCCTCCTGCTGACCACAGCTGTGCCTTTTCCACCCAGAGCATGAGGAAAAGAGAACATAGAATAATGGGGTTGGAAGGGACCTTGGAGGTCTTCTAGTCCAGCCCCTTGCCCAAGATCACAGATTCATAGGGCTGAAAGGGACCTTGGAGGCCTTCTAGTACAATCCCTTGCCCAAGATCATGGGATCAAAGGTGTAGAAGGGAGCTCGAAGGTCTTCTAGGCCAACTCCCTGCCCAAGACCACGGAATCATAGGAGAGGAAGGGACCTCAGAGGTCTTCTAGTCCAGCCCCCTGCTCAGAATCACAGAATCATAGAAGAGGAAGGGACCTAGTCCAACTCCCTTGTGGAGCAGTAGATCCTATACCATTCTGGACAAACGGCTGCCCAGTCTCTTCTTGAAATTAAACAGTAACTGAGTTGCAAGGGACCTTGGAGGTCATCTAGCTCAACCCCCTGCTCAAACTCGGGATTCAAACAGCCGAACTGCCAACCTTTCTGATCAACAAGCTCAGTGTCTTACCCTTGGCAGAAAGGCTTAACTTGCAGATCCGGCAAGCTCGTTTTCTGGGATCGCACCATCCAGACATCAGCATGGGTCAAAAAAGTCAGGATGGCGGCCAGGACTGGGCATTTGGCCAAACGATTGAGCCACCTGTCACTGAACAAAAGCCGCTTAGGTGGGCCCAGCCTGGGTGCCGCGTGGAATTAGGGGCAGCCGGTGATTTTTGCCTGATAAAGTGGCAACTCCGTAAGACCCCTTTTTCTGTGGGGGCTCTGATGCAATCCATCAGGATTTGGTCTATGGAGGCACGCAGACTCTATTTAGAGAGGCAGTCTGGTCTAGTGGTTAAGGCTAGAAAGCAGGATGCACTGAGTTCATTTTGCCTCTTTATAAATCTATGGGGAGGCCCCATCTGGAGTATTGTGTACAGTTCTGGTCACCATACATTCCGAAGGACATGATGGAAATGGAAAAGGGGCAGAGGAGGGCAACCAGAAGGATTAGGGGGCTGGAACCCCTTCCTTACCATCTGAGGCTGCAACGGCTGGGCCTCTTCACTCTAGAACGACGGCACCTGAGAGGTGACCTGATTGAAGTCTATAAAATCATGCACGGTGTGGACAAAGTAGAAAAGGGAAAACTGTTTTCCCTATCGCACAACACTAGAACTAGGGGGCCCTCCATGAAACTTTTGGAAGCTAGACCTCCAACAAATAAGAGGAAGGACTTTTCCACCCAGAGGATCCCTGGTCTATGGAACTCCCTGCCAGAAGAAGTGGTGACAGCTGTCAGCCTTGACACCTTTAAGGAAGGATGAGAGGAGTTCATGGAGAACAAGGGTATCCATGGCTATCATGATGGATGCCTAAGGACACCCTCCGGGTTGGAGAGATAGGCAGGATCTCTCTCAAGGCCATTTGCAGGGAATCACAAGCAGGTGAAGACATCTGCTTGGGAAGACCCTGAAGCAAATGGGGAGCCACTGTGGGAGACAGAAGGCTGGACTGGATGGGCTGTGGCCTCTTCCAGCAAGGCTGCTCTTAGGTTCTTATGTTCTGAAAGAAAGAAAGGAAGGAAGGAAGGAAGGAAGGAAGGAAGGAAGGAAGGAAGGAAGGAAGGAAGGATGAGAGGAGTTCATGGAGAACAAGGGTATCCATGGCTATCATGATGGATGCCTAAAGACACCCTCCGGGATGGAGAGATAGGCAGGATATCTCTCAAGGCCATTTGCAGGGAATCCTAAGCAGGTGAAGACATCTGCTTGGGAAGACCCTGAAGCCAATGGGGAGCCACTGTGGGAGACAGAAGGCTGGACTGGATGGGCTGTGGTCTCTTCCAGCAAGGCTCTTCTTAGGTTCTTATGTTCTTATGTTCTAGTTCTACCTTAGCCATGAAAGCAATACCATGCAAGGTTCCGATTCAATTATATAGATGAGAAGGTGCGCTTTGGTTTTATTTTTTTATGTATAATGTACACTGAAGGGGGCATTTGATTCCGTCGTGCGAGGTGCGAATGACAAGGAACACATCTAAAATCTACACTGAAAGCCAGTTGAGGGACTTTGACGCAATCCCCCAGAGACGGGGAGTTCTAGTCCTGCCTGGTAAAGGGAGGAAAGCTGCAGGACAAGAGATCACAGCAGGTGGAGCATGCTAAGAGGGCTTGTTTCTTTTACAGAAGAGATTGGATACAGGGGTTGGACTAGATGACCTAGATCAGGGGTCTCCAACCTTTGCAACTTTAAGTCTGAAGGACTTCAGGTGCCAGACTTCTCCAGCCAGCTTTGCTTTAAAGCAGGGGTCCCCAACCTTTGCAACTTTAAGTCTGAAGGACTTCAGCTTTGCTGGCTGGAGAAGTCTGGGAGCTGAAGTCCTTCAGACTTAAAGTTGCAAAGGTTGGGGACCCCTGCTTTAAAGCAAAGCTGGCTGGAGAAGTCTGGGAGCTGAAGTCCTTCAGACTTAAAGTTGCAATGGTTGGGGACCCCTGCTTTAAAGCAAAGCTGGCTGGAGAAGTCTGGGAGCTGAAGTCCTTCAGACTTAAAGTTGCAATGGTTGGGGACCCCTGCTTTAAAGCAAAGCTGGCTGGAGAAGTCTGGGAGCTGAAGTCCTTCAGACTTAAAGTTGCAAAGGTTGGAGACCCCTGCTTTAAAGCAAAGCTGGCTGGAGAAGTCTGGGAGCTGAAGTCCTTCAGACTTAAAGTTGCAATGGTTGGGGACCCCTGACCTAGATGACAGGGAGTTATCTGCATGATAAAATCGATCAGATCCGGGACGGGTTGGCCTCTGACTGGACTAGTTCAGATGGGCTGACGGAGGCAGGTCTTGAGTCTGTCATCTGGGAAGAGTTCGATCCTGTGACTCCCGAGGACATGGACAGGATGCTGGGCCGGCTGAACGCCACCACACGTTTATTGGACCCGTGTCCCTCCTGGTTGGTACTGGCCTCCCGGGAGGTGACACGAGGCTGACTCCAGGGAATTGTCAACGCTTCTTTGAGTGAGGGGTTTCTGCCTTGAAAGAGGCGGTGGTGAGGCCCCTCCTCAAGAGGCCCTCCCTGGACCCGGCTGTGTTGGCCAACTACCGTCCTGTCTCCAACCTTCGTTTTCTTGCAAAGGTTGTTGAGAGTGTGGTGGCACGGCAGCTCCCTCAGCACCTGGAGGAAACTGTCTATCTGGACTCGCGCCAGTCCGGCTTCTGGCCAGCACGGAAATGGCATTGGTCACGTTGGTTGATGATCTCTGGAGGGCTCAGGATAGGGGTTGTTCCTCTATCCTGGTCCTGTTAGATCTCTCAGCGGCTTTCGATACCATCAACCATGGTATCTTATTGCACTGAATGGAGGGAGTGGGGGTGGGGGGCACCGTTTTACGGTGGTTCTCCTCCCTGGTCGCAATTTGTGTTGGCAGGAGGGCAGAGGTCGACGTCGAAGTGCCTCACTTGTGGGGTGCCTCAGGGGTCAGTCCTCTCGCCTCTCCTGTTCAACATCTACGTGAAGCTGTTGGGCGAGATCATCTGTGGTTTCGGGGTAGAGTTCCATCAGTACGCTGATGACACTCAGCTGTACATCTCTATCCCGGACCACCCCAACGATGCCGTGGAAGTGATGTCCCGATGTCTGGAGGCCGTGTGAGTCTGGATGGGGAGGAACAGGCTCCGACTCAACCCGTCCAAGACCGAGTGGCTGTGGCTTCCGGTGTCACGGTATAGCCAGCTGGTTCCATCTCTGGCTATTGGGGGGCGGGTCATTGGCCCCCACAGAGAGGGCTCACAACTTGGGTGTCCTCCTGGACTCTCGGCTGTCCATATGACAGCCGTGGCCAGGGGGGCTTTTTATTAGATTCGCCTGATACGCCAGTTGCGCCCCTTTCTGGATTGTGACGCTCTACGCACAGTCACTCAAGCCCTTGTCATCTCCCGCCTGGACTACTGCAATGCTCTCTACATGGGGCTTCCCTTGAGGTGCACCCGGAGGCTCCAGTTGGTTCAGAATGCGGCCGCGCGTGGGATTCTGGGAGCGTCTAGATGCTCCCACGTGACACCTCTCCTGCGCGAGCTGCACTGGCTGCCTGTGGCTTTCCAGGTGTGCTTCAAGATGTTAGTGACCATCTTCAAAGCGCTCCATGGCAAGGGACCTGGCTATCTGCAAGACCACCTCCTGCTACCAAATACCTCCCACCGACCAGTCCGCTCCCACAGAGAGGGCCTCCTCAGGGTGCCGTCGGCCAGGCAATGTCAGCTGGCGACCCCCAGGGGGAGAGCCTTCTCTGTGGCAGCTCCTGCCCTTTGGAATGACCTCTCCCCTGACCTACGGACGACCATGGACCTACATCTCTTCCGTCGGGCCCTGAAGACCTATCTGTTTCGTGCGGCCAGCCTGGCATAGTTTTTAACTGGCATAGTTTTAAATGGTATAGTTTTGAAGGTTTTTTTAGCAGGGATTTTAACAAGGTTTTAAGACAGGCTATTTATCGTTTAATGTATTTTTAAAGGTTTCTATGTTTTTTACTTGTGATTTTATTGTTGCCTGTACACCGCCCTGAGTCCCAGAAGGGAGAAGGGCGGTATAGAAATTTAAACAACAACAACAACAACAACAATAATAATAATGACCTCCGAGGTCCCTTCCAGCTTCTGCTCTTCTGTGACTTCCCAGCCGGGTGCACAGCGACACCTGCTGGCGGAGCCTCAAAGCGCAGGGGCACTGAGTGAAGCCAAGAGGGAGGCCGGCTCTCACCCAGCTTCCCATAAGCAGCACCTGGAAAGCCCTGGCCCTTCTAACTTTGAATGTCACTAAATGAACTGTTGTAACTAGAGGACTAGAGCTCCCAGAATGCCCCAGCCGGCATGCATTGAGATACTGTAGGTGTACCAGCTCCCATAGCTGCCTGGGGCTTCTGGGAGTTGAAGTCCATAAGTTAAAGTGCCCAAGGTTGGAGACCCCTGCCTTAGACCCTCCGGCATGATTCAAGGCTGACCTGTGGGAGCCCCCCCAAGGATCCCAACCCCCTAAATGCTGCCCTGGGGTGCAGGGCGCCTGGTCAGAGAGTGTGTGGGGTGGGGAAGGAGCCAGCCTCTTTTCTCTGACAAATTCTTCTTTTTGAGTCTTTTTTTAACCCAGCAAACAGCTGCAGCCTCCAGCCTGCTTCCTTGGCCGGAGGCACCCGAGCTATTTCCAGGGTCTGCGTGTGTCTGGGCTGCGAAAATGCACTTTTTTGGGGGGAAAAGTACTGGAGTCAGAAGAGGAGGAGGAGGAGGAGGAGGAGGGGTAATTATAGCAGCACCACTTTTAGCTCCCAAAATATGGGGGAAACTTTTGGCATCCTTTGTCAAGGCAGAACAAAACCGTCTCTATCAGCAACCCGAAATGATTCATCCTGCTTGCAGCCGGGGCGACAGAAGGACTGGATTGATGGCTCAAAAAAAAAGAACCTTTAAAAAAAATAACAAATTGGGGTCGTTCTCCGAGGCCCCCTAGACAAGAAAGGGTCTCTTGTGAACCCACAGACCCTCCCACTCTTAAATATCTTCCATTTGCTTCCCAAATTCTCCTCTGTCTATTTCTGGAGCTCTTCAATAGCTTCCATTGTATGCGTCAAAGTACAATGGCTATTTTTTTTAATTTAAAAAAAAGGAGTTTTTGAATATGTTGAAAAGTGCATTGAGAAGAAAGACTGGTGCTCTTTTCAGACCCCTGAAATATCCCCCCCCCACCCCCATTTATAGGGAGTGGGTGCTAACAACAGCAGCAACCAGCACATTTTGCAAGAATGAGAGATGGTAGCTGAGGGTCAGCTGGGGAGGGAGGGTCCCTGCTGGAGCTTTTGACGGGACTCAGATCAGCCCAGGGCTCCTGGGGGGGGGATTCAAATGGGCCTCTTTTTGCTTCGTCTGTGGCTTGAGCCATTCCTGGGGGAATAAAAAAGTAACAGCTGTAAAAGAAGGGAAGGAGGAAGGAGGAGGAGGAGGACTATGGGGGTCCTGGGTGCTCTCTGAGCTTGGTGGTTTTCTTGCAGACGTTTCACGACCCAACTAGGGAACATCATCTGGGCTAGAAGGGTGAGGGGTTTGCAGGAAGGAGGAGGAGGGACAAGTTGAACATACAGCAGTTCAAATGGGCCACAAAAGCTTCAGTTCCTTTCCCTTTTTTTTCCTTCCTTTCCCTTGAGGATTTCATCTGTTGAGTGTCCTTCCTTCCTTCCTTCTTTCCTTTCTTCCTTATAAATTTCTTATCTCCTTCTTTCCTCCTTCCTTCCTTTCCCTCCCTCCCTCTTTCCCTCCCTTCATCAATTTCTTGTCACTTTCCTTCTTTCCTTCCCCTCCCTCCCTTCTCCCTCATCTTTCCTGTCTTTCTTATCTTTCTTTCTTTACTTTCCTTCCTTCCTCCTTTCCTTCCTTCCTTCCTTATAAATTTCTCATCTCCTTCCTTCCTTCCCTTCCCTCCCTCTCTCCCTTCTCCCTCATCTTTCCTGTCCTTCCTTCCTTCCTCCTTTCCTTCCTCCCTCCCTCCCTCCCTTCCTTCCTTCCTCCTTTCCTTCGTTTCCTTCCCTCCCTCTCTCCCTTCTCCCTCATCTTTCCTGTCCTTCCTTCCTTCCTCCTTTCCTTCCTCCCTCCCTCCCTCCCTTCCTCCTTTCCTTCCTTCCTTCCTTCCCTTCCCTCCCTCTCTCCCTTCTCCCTCATCTTTCCTGTTCCTTCCTTCCTTCCTTCCTTCCTTCCTTCCTTCCTTCCTTCCTTCCTTCCTTCCTTCCTTCCTTCCTTCCCTCTTGTCTCTCTGAAATGTTTTGCTCTTAGGGTGCCCATCCCCCCATGCTTTTAATTCCAAGCGTTGCCAAACAAACACCCCCCCCCCCGCCCCCCAGAGAGCACTTTCCTCCACTCTGTCCATAAATCCAGAGATCTTCGCCTGGATTCCCCTCCCTCCGTCCCTCCCTCCCTCCCTCCCTGCATTGTCTTCTTCTCTTCCGTGTTTAAGTGGGGAGCAGCGTCTGCAAAAGTGAACGAAGGGCAGATTCCCAGCCCCCGTGTGTTGCTCTGAAAATGCCCAATCATCGTAGATTCCATTTGCCCTGAAAGGCAAAGCAAACACAATCCCTAATGGCTCCATCCATAGCAGCCACGGAGCCTGTTTCCATAATTACTCATTATTCCCCCACAATTACAAAGACGCAATCAATATATCCAGAGCTGTTGACTGGCTCTGACAGCAGGCAAGGGTCTTTGTGCCTGAAGGGGTCCTCTCCCCCCCTCCCCCAGAAAGTCCTCGAACATACGACCAAAATTCAGCCGTGAATCTCTGTGGCTAAGCAAGAGCATCGTTAAGTAACTTTTTACGTTTCATGGCCTTTGTTAACGGCACTTCTGTTAAGTCAGTCACACGGTCGTTGAGCGAATCCAGCTTCCCCCTGTCTGGCCTGCAAGCCCTCTTTCCTTTTGGGACTTTAGGCCTGCTACACTTTCTACTAATCATTTCCTATTGTGGGAAAATGGGAGTTAGATGATAGGCAGCCATAACAACCTTCTTTCTCAGAAAGCCAAGGTCATCCTTTGTCTCTGCACCTCTGCACCTGACTGGAACTGGATGGGAGGAATCTGTTGTCGTGGCAGTGGGAGATGGGACCATGGGAGGGACTGGTGGGTGTGGGGGGAGGAAAGATCTGGAACTTTCGACGGTGGGGAAAACCGGGAAGCTTCCAGATTCGGGTTTCCCCACATGGGCCAAGATGGCTCCCTTCATCCATGGGGACTTTGAGGAATCCTTTCCCTCGGACTCTGGTTTACTTCTGGATGCTTTTTGTAGCCAGTCATGCATGTCAGAGGTTTGCAAAAGGGGATCACGTGACCCCAGGACACTGAGACCGTCATAAGTGTGAGTCAATTGCCCAAGGTCTGAATTTTGGTCATGTGAACGTCGGGATGCTCCAACAATCATAAGTGTGAAAAATGGCAATAAGTCTTTTCTTTTTTTTAATGCAACTTTGAATGTATCAGTAAACGGACGGTTGTAAATCAACCGTCCTGCCTGCATTGCGTGTGGCTTTCCCGGCTCCAGATCCAAAGTGGGTTTCAATTCACTCGAGAGGATTCGATTCCGTTTCTGGGAATATCTGGGAGTGGGCTGGGTTGTTACAGATACAGATAAACAGTTGGAAGGGACCTTGGAGGTCATCTAGTCCAACCCCCCCTCCCCCTCAAGCAGGAGACCATGTCTGACAGATGGCAACCCAGTCTCTTCTTGAAAGCCTCCAGGGATGATGAAGCTCCCACAACTTCCGAAGGCAACTTCTGTTCCATGGGTTGATGGTTCTCACTGTCAGGAAATTCCTCCTTATTTCCAGGTTGAATCTCTCCTTGGTCAGTTTCCATCCATTCTTCCTTCTCTGGCCTTCAGAGGTGCCTTGGAGAATAGCTTGACCCCCTTCCTCCTCTCTGGGGCAGCCCCTCCAATATTGGAAGATGCTCTCCTGTCTCCCCTGGTCCTTCTCTTCCCTAGACTAGCCATGTCTCTCTTTTTTCTTTTTTCATTATTTTTTTCTTCCTTCCTTCCTTCCTTCCTTCCCTCCCTCCCTCCCTCCCTCCCTCCCACTTTCCTTTCTTCCTTCCTTCCTTCCCCTCCCTCCCTCCCTCCCTCCCTCCGTCCTTCCGTCCTTCCTCTCTTTCTCTCACTTTGGAGAAAGCTTGACCCCTTCCTCCTCTCTGGGGCAGCCCCTCAGATATTTGACGTCTGCTCTCCTGTCTCCCATGCTCCTTCTCTTCCCTAGACCAGCCAGGCCCAGTTCCCGCAGCCGTCCATCGTGGGTTTGCGCCTCCAGTCCCTTCATCCTCCTGGTTGCTCTTCTCTGCACTCTTGCTAGCATCCCAACCTCTTTTTTAATAGCCTGGTGATCAAAACAGGATGCAGGACTCCAGGTGTGGCCTCAGTAAGGCTTACTAATAGTTGGGGGTTGCAGTCTCCCAGAGCAACAGCTTCCACCACAACCACCCCCCCCCCAGCTGAACCGGACGTCAGAAGGATGCCAAAAACGAGAACAAAAATAGCATTGCTCTCCAGCTCTGCAACACCCCCGCAGGGAGAGAGAATAGAGAGGGGGGCAATTCCCCAATCCTGCCTCTGGCTGCCTCTGCAGCTGCTTATCTAAAACAAGGTTTTTTTCCTCCCTAAAACTTCCAGTGCGTCTAACCCTTAGGGCAGGGGTCTCCAACCTTTGCAACTTTAAGTCTGAAGGACTTCAGCTCCCAGACTTCTCCAGCCAGCTTTGCTTTAAAGCAGGGGTCTCCAACCTTTGCAAGTTTAAGTCTGAAGGACTTCAGCTTCCAGACTTCTCCAGCCAGCTTTGCTTTAAAGCAGGGGTGTCCAACCTTTGCAACATTAAGTCTGAAGGACTTCAGCTCCCAGACTTCTCCAGCCAGCTTTGCTTTAAAGCAGGGGTCTCCAACCTTTGCAACTTTAAGTCTGAAGGACTTCAGCTCCCAGACTTCTCCAGCCAGCTTTGCTTTAAAGCAGGGGTCTCCAACCTTTGCAACTTTAAGTCTGAAGGACTTCAGCTCCCAGACTTCTCCAGCCAGCTTTGCTTTAAAGCAGGGGTCTCCAACCTTTGCAACTTTAAGTCTGAAGGACTTCAGCTCCCAGACTTCTCCAGCCAGCTTTGCTTTAAAGCAGGGGTCTCCAACCTTTGCAACTTTAAGTCTGAAGGACTTCAGCTCCCAGACTTCTCCAGCCAGCTTTGCTTTAAAGCAGGGGTCTCCAACCTTTGCAACTTTAGGTCTGAAGGACTTCAGCTCCCAGACTTCTCCAGCCAGCTTTGCTTTAAAGCAGGGGTCTCCAACCTTTGCAACTTTAAGTCTGAAGGACTTCAGCTCCCAGACTTCTCCAGCCAGCTTTGCTTTAAAGCAGGGGTCTCCAACCTTTGCAACTTTAAGCCTGAAGGACTTCAGCTCCCAGATTTCTCCAGCCAGCAAAGCTTATTATGTATATACCCACATAGCAAAGCTGGCTGGAGAAGTCTGGGAGCTGAAGTCCTTCAGACTTAAAGTTGCCAAGGTTGGAGACCCCTGACTTAAGGTACACAACAGTTCATGACCGTTTTTTCATACTTAACGACCGTTGCAGACTCCCCATGGTCACGTGGTCAGAATTCGGAGACTTGCCGGCTGGTTCGTACTTATGATGGTTGTCGTTTTCCCAGGGTCACGGGATCTCCTTTAACCCAGCTGAGGGTGCTTTTCTGGCAGACCTCTCACGACCCTGCTAGGTAATGTCATCAGAGCTAGAAGGGAGGGAGTACAATCCGTCAGTGGAACAGCTTGCCACAAGAAGTTGTGGATGGCTCCACCAACACCGGTGGTTATTAAGAAGGGATTGGAAAACCATTGGTCTGAAATGGTAGAGGGTCTCCTGCTCAAGCAGGGGGTTGGACTGGAAGACCTCTGAGGTCCCTTCCAATTCTGACTTCTGATGGTCTTTCTGACGGTTGCAGGAGCTGGGTAGGTCTAGTTGAATGAAAAGAAGGACCAGGGGAGACAGGATATCAGCCTTCCAATATCTCAGGGGTTGCCCCAAAGAAGAGGGAGTCAAGCTATCCTCCAAAGCACCTGAGGGCAGGACAAGAAGCAATGGGTGGAAACTAATCCAGGAGAGAAGCAACTTAGAACTGAGGAGACATTTCCTGACAGTTAGAACAATTAATCCGTGGAACAGAAATTGCCTCCAGAAGTTGTGAATGCCTCAACACTGGAAGTCTTTAAGAAGATGTTGGAGAGCCATTTGTCTGAAACGGTATAGGGCTTCCTGCCTAGGCAGGGGGTTGGACTAGAAGACCTCCAAGGTCCCTTCCAACTCTGCTATTGTATTATTATTATTATTGTTTAAAAAAACCTGGGTTTTGGCACCAACGTCTCATAGCCAAACCATTAACTGACTGAATGACCGTGGTGCACTCACAGTGCTTTCCTTAAAAAGGAAAACGTCGTAAAATCAAGTCCGTCGTGTGACCCGATTGATGATGTCACGAATTATGACCGTGACCGTCGTAGGTCAAGGACTACCTGGGACTCCTTTGTGAAGCTGAAAGAGGCACCTCTCCTCTTCCCAGCCCTGCACAAAGGGGATGGAAGGAGGGAGGCAGATGGAGGAGGGGGGCTGGGGGGCTGGGGGGTGGGGTACATCCTGTTTCTCCTCTGAGGACTTCGGTTGGGAGCTTCAGCCAAGGATCCCTATGGCCATGTGCAGAGTGTGGGAGGACCAGGCAGGGACAGCAACCCACAGACACAAGATGCTTCTGGAGCCATTCGCAGAAATGAACATTTAATTTTCCACCGTTTGGTTTCCAAGCGTTCTCCTCCTCCTCCTCCTCCTCCTCCTCCTCCTCCTCCTCCTCCTCCTCCTCCTCCTCCTCCTCTCTCCTCCTCCTCTCTATTCCCCCACCCACCCACCCATCCACCATAACAGCCCTTTGGAAGGAAACAACAAAAAAAAGGCTTTTAAAAACCATTCAAATGTCTTTCCAGATGGCAACGGAGACCAAGAGAGGGGAAAACCGACCTGGTAAACTAAAGCCACAATTAAATTAGAAACCAGGAGTTCGTTTGTTCATCGGAGGGTCTCCTCGGAAATGTTTCTGAACGTCGCCCAAATCATTTGGAGGTGGGGGAGCCTGTGGCCGTTCTTAAGTCCTTCTCCGGAGCCCCCTGGGCCTGCCTGGACCTTCAGCCGGAGTTCGGAGGAGCCCAACTAGCCTTCTCCCCTCATTCACCATCCCACTTTCTGCCTGGACTACAAGACCCAGAATTCCCAACACCAGAACATCCTGTTCCAACATGGCTGGAGTGGAAGAGGAGGAGGGGTGGGGTGGAAACGTTGACCTCTAAACCAGGGAAGAACGGTGCCTTCTACAAGCCTCCACGATGGAGACTTGTTATGGTGGACACATCTCCCCAGCTTCTCCTCCGTGGCCCGATCTTAGACGTGGCTTTTGAGAGAGTTGAAGTCTTGTCCCAGGAAGTGAGGCCCTTGGGGGGCAGTTCCCAAGCATCGGCCTCCTCCATAGGCAACCACCCACCCTCACCCCCACATGAACCCTCTCGTTGACTGGTCCCATGGCTTCCAAGAAGTCCTCAATCCCTCCTTCCTTCTCAGATCTGCTTGTTTCCAGCTGGCCCCACCACCGGTGGTTAAAGGACGTAGAAGTCATTGTTATTGGACACATCTGCAAACGGCTGGAGGCCCAGGGACGCCACCTGGGCTCCGAAGGATGCTTCTTGCCGTTCTTCTGGAGGTGGGCCACCGCCGAGTCCCCCAGCAGCGGTCTCTGGCACGGCATCTCCTGCTTGAGCTTGGCCAACGGTTGGCCCGCGCCCTTGAGTTGGCGCGTCTCGTTGGAGGAGGCCACGCAGCAGCGGCAGGCCAGGAACGGCTTGGGGGACTGCTTGGTCTTTCTCCAGGGCACGTTGGGCAGCCCTCTCTGGACGGGGACCCCCTTGGCCTTGGGGGGCAGCCCTTTCCACCGGCTCCTCTTCTTCTGGGCCTGCTCCAAGCTGGTGTCTGAATGCGAGGAGCAACTTTCGTTCCAGGCGGCGCTGCCACAGGTGCCAAGGCTCTGGAGGGGCAAGGCCAGGCGCAAGGCTTTCCAGAACTTGGAGCCCACGTGCTTGGACTTCTCCCCTCTCCAGACCACGAAGGCCACGGATTCCTTCAGCTGCTGGACGCTCGGGTGGGCTTGTGGCAGAGGCTGGTACTCCACCACCACCAGCTTGGTGGCGATGTTGTTCTGGCAGAGGAGACCTAGCTTGAACTCCAAGAGGCTGATGCTCTTCTCCAGAAGGTAGTCGGGGCTCAAAACCACGATCATCTTCCGGCTTTTCTGGATGAAGTCGAAGATGGCCTCGGTGATGTCTAAGCAGAAGAAGGAAAGACAAGGGGTGAGAGAAGGGCAGCCCGAGTCACCATAGCAAGTCTCCCAAGATCTCAGGAGCTTCCACAAAGAAGAAGAAGAAGAAGGGGTCAAGCTATTCTCCAAAGCCCCTGAAGGAAGGCAGGAGAAGAAGCAACGGATGGAAAATGATCAAGGATTACTGTAACGCTCTCTACATGGGGCTCCCCTTGAGGTGCACTTGAAAGCTACAGTTAGTACAGAATGCGGCCGCGCGGGTGATTATGGGTGCCTCAAGGCAAACCCACGTAACACCTCTCCTGCGCGAGCTGCACTGGCTGCCTGTGGCCTTTCGAGTGCGCTTCAAGGTGTTGACGACCATCTTTAAATCGCTCCATGGCTCGGGGCCTAGCTATATACGAGACCGCCTCCTGCCCCATACATCCCTTTGTCCGATCCGCTCCCACAGAGAGGGTCTTCTTCGGGTGCCGTCGGCCGGGCAATGCCGGTTGGCGACACCCAGAGGAAGGGCCTTCTCGGACCTCCGCCTCTTCCGCCAACGTCTTAAGACGTACTTATTCCAACAAGCCGGCCTAGGATAGCCCCCCGTTTCTGACTTTTTAAGGAAATTTGTAATTTGGTAGGGTTTTTAATATTGGGTTTTTAGCACGGGTTAATGAATTTAATTACATTTTAATTGATATTTATTGTATTTTGTGTTTTTAAGATGCCTGTGCGCCGCCCTGGGTCCTAACAAGGAGAAGGGCGAGGTATAAATTTAATAAAATAAAATAAAATAAATAAAATAAGGAGAGAAGCAACCTGGAACTAAGGAGGAATTTCAAGACAGCGAGGATAATCAACTAGTGCAGAAGTCTTCAAACTTGGCAACTTTAAGACTTGTGGACTTCAACTCTCAGAATTCTCCAGCCAGCTATGCTATGCTGGCTGGAGAATTCTGGGAGTTGAAATCCACAAGTCTTAAAGTTGCCAAGTTTGGGGACCCCTGAACTCTCCAGAAGTTGTGGGTGATCCATCACCAGAGGCTTTTAAGAAGAGGCTGGAGAGCAATTTGTCTGGAATGGTTTACTCAAGCAGCAGGCTGGACTAGAAGGCCTCCAAGGTCCCTTCCAGGCCTAAGGAGAAATTTCCTGAGAACAATTAGCCAGTGGAATAGCTTGCCATGAGATGTTATGGGTGCTACAACACTGGAGGTGGTTGTTTTTTTTAAAGAAGAGACTGGATTGTCAATTGTCTGAATTATAAGCATAGGTTCTCCTGCATAAGTAGGGGCTAGACTAGAAGACCTCCAAGGTCCCTTCCAGCTCTAGGATTGTATAATCCAACCTGAAACTAAGGAGAAATTTCCTGGCAGTGAGAAGAATTAATCATCCAGCTGGTTAATTAATCAATTTTTCAATTAATCAAAAAATCAGTTTTTCCCTCCTTTTCGGTTTGATGCATCTTCCAACCTCAAGGAGAACAGACTCACAAATTCTCTAAAAGGCTCAAGAAGGCCCAGCAATTTTGCTTCTCCCCCCCCTAAGGATTTAAGAAGGGTTGGAAAATGGATGGTTTATATAAAAATAAAATGAACACTTGCAGGAAAAGAAGAAGGAGGAAAGCCAGAGGAAATGGGAGTTTGGGTTACAGACCCACCTGAGCTCTGCTTATGAGCGAGACACCCGTCAATCTGGATCCACTTGTCAATAGGAAAGAGAAACGGCCATAGGAATTCATCTAGCACAGGGGTCTGCAAAGTCGGCTCTTTTAAGACTGGTTGATTTCAACTCCCAGAGTTCCCCAGCCAGCATAGCAGACCCCTGATCTAGCAGAATCATGGACTTTGGGAAGAGAGTAAATGCATTTTCCTGCGGCAAACTTTCCAAATGAGTTTAAGTGTGTTCTTTCTTGATTTATGATGGAAGCAGTCATGACATCAAGGGAGAAAAAAAAGAGTTGGGAATAGAATAGAATAGAATAGAATAGTTGGAAGGGATCTTGGAGGTCTTCTAGTCCATCCCCCTGCCTAGGCAGGAAACCCTACACCACTTCAGACAAATGGATGTCCAACATCTTCTTAAAAACTTCCAGTGTTGGAGCATTCACAACATCTGGAGGCAAGTATTTCCACTGAATGGAATGGAATGGAATAGAATAGAATGGAATTAAAGCAAAGGAATAGAATAGAATAGAATAGAATAGAATAGAATAGAATAGCTTCTAGTCCAACCACCTGCCTAGGCAGGAAGCCCTACACTGTTTCAGACAAATGGCTCTCCAACATCTTCTTAAAGACATGCAGTGTTGGGGCATTCACAACTTCTGGAGGCAACTTCTGTTCCACTGATTGATTGTTCTCGCTGTCAGGAAAGATAGATAGATAGATAGATAGATAGATAGATAGATAGATAGATAGATAGATAGATAGATAGATAGATAGATAGATAGATAGATAGATAGATAGATAGATAGATAATACAATAATACAATAGCAGAGTTGGAAGGGACCTTGGAGGTCTTCTAGTCCAACCCCCTGCCTAGGAAGGAAACACTACACCGTTTCAGACAAATGGCTCTCCAACATCTTCTCGAAGACTTCCAGTGTTGGAGGCACTCTGGAAGCATCTTGTGTCTGTGGGCTGCCGTCCCTGCCTGGTCCTCCCACACTCTGCACATGGACGTAGGGATCCTTGGCTGAAGCTCCCAACCGAAGGCCTCAGAGGGGAAACAGGATGTACCCCACCCACCCACCCCCCAATCCCCTAGCCCCCCTCCTCCACCTGCCTCCCTCCTTCCATCCCCTTTGTGCAGGGCTGGGAAGAGGAGAGGTGCCTCTTTCAGCTTCACAAAGGAGTCCCCGGTAGTCCTTGAGCTACGACGGTCACGGTCATAAGTCGTGACATCATCAATCGGGTCACACGACTGACTTGATTTTACGACGTTTTCCTGTTTAAGGAAAGAACTGTGAGTGCACCACGGTCATTCAGTCAGTTAATGGTTTGGCTATGAGACGTTGGTGCCAAAACCCAGGTTTTTTTTAGCAATAATAATAATACAATAGCAGAGTTGGAAGGGACCTTGGAGGTCTTCTAGTCCAACCCCCTGCCTAGGCAGGAAGCCCTATACTTCCTTTTTTATCTGTAGCCCCAAAGCCACAGCTCATAAAACGTTCATTTGTTTTAAACCCTCATTTGTTTTTAAGTTCCCTAAATATTCCTCTGTCTTGATTTTTAAGGGTTTTTTTTAAACTGGTCCTCATGCAGGTATGTATGTATGTATGTATTAATGTATGTATGTATGTATGTATGTATGTATCTATCTATCTATCTATCTATCTATCTATCTATCTATCTATCTATCTATCTATCTATCTATCATCTATCTATCTATCTATCTATTTATTTATTTGGATTTATAAACCGCCCTATCTCCCCGAAGGGACTCAGGGTGGTGCACAGGAGAGAATAAAAGAAAATACAATAAATACAATACAAAATGAATTAAATAGATGGGCCTGTGCCAAAATAAATTTAAAACCCTACAAAAACCATCTTAAAATTATGCCAGGCCGGACATCTGAAACAAGTAGGTTTTTAATGTCTGGCGGAAGAGGCGAAGGTCCGTGATTGTGCGAAGGTCGGGGGGAGGGGCAGGTCATTCCAGAGGGCCGGAGCCCCCACAGAGAAGGCTCTCCCCCTGGGCATCGCTAGCCAGCATTGCCCAGCCGATGGCACCCTGAGGAGACCCGCCGTGTGGAAGCGGACAGGTCGAAGGGAGGTGTGTGGTAGGAGGCGGTCCCGCAGGTAACCAGGTCCCGAGCCATGGAGCGCTTTGAAGATGGTCACTAGTACCTTGAAGAGCACCCGGAAGGCCACAGGCAGCCAGTGTAGCTCGCGCAGGAGAGGTGTTACATGGGAGTATCTAGAAACTCCCAGAATCCCCCGCGCGGCCGCATTCTGCACTAACTGGAGCCTCCGGGTGCACCTCAAGGGAAGCCCCATGTAGAGAGCATTGCAGTAGTCCAGGCGGGAGATGACGAGGGCTTGAGTGACCGTGCGTAGGGCATCATGATCTAGAAAGGGGCGCAACTGGCGTATCAGGTAGACCTTAATTTAATTTAAAATGCAAATTGCTGCATTTGTTAAGGTCGTTAAGTGAATCTGGCTTCCCCCTTGCCTTTGCTCCTCAGGAGGTCACAAAAAGGGATCACGTGACCCCGGGGCACTGCGACCGTCATAAATACGAGTCAGTGGCCAAGCAGGGATTGAAAATCCCTCTTTTGAGCTGGGGGTGGACTAGAAGATCTCTAAGCCCTCAACTCTATGATTTGATGTTCATTACAGGTATTTCTTGACTTACGACCACAATTGAGCCCAACATTCCTGTTGCTAAGCGAGACAGTGGTTAAGGGAGTTTTGCTTCCTTTTACGACCTTTCTGGCCACCGTTGTTAAGTGAATCACTGCAGCTGTTAAGTTAGCCACATGGCCATTAAGTGAATCTGGCACTTTGCTTGCCAGAAGGTCACAAAAGGGGGTCACCTGACCCGGGGACATTGCGACCGTCATAAATACGAGCAAGATGCCAAGTGCCTGAATTTGGGTCACGTGACCAGGGGATGGTGGTAAGTGTGAAAAACGGTCGTAAGTCACTTTTTCCACTGCTGTTGTAACTTTGAATGGCCACTAAGTGAATTGTGGTTAAGCTGAGGACTTCCTGTATATCGGAAGGCCGGAATGCTGCATTCTACGTGTGGTATTTGTACTCTGACATGATTTGCAAATAACTCAGGGTCCATGGGTACTAAAGCTATTCTAGAAAAGCCCGGAATCCATGTTCCACAGCAGCCACTGATGGGCCCAAGGCCAATAGTCAGGGGCCTTTTCTCCTTCGTTGGGAAGACCCCTTTGACCCTTCGGTTGGTCAGCCGCTGTTCAGGAGGCCCCCACCTGGAGACTCAGAGGCGATGGGGTGTGGGGGTCTCCTGCTTGGGCAGAGGGTTGGACTAGATGGCCTCCAAGGGCCCTTCCAGCTCTGGAGAGGGAGGGGTCCTAGGCCTGCCAGCCTTCCTCTGGCTCAGCCCAACCACACCTCAAAAGGCAACTGTGGGAAAACAGGAACGCCCGATAGGAACTGCAATAGGAGGGAATACTGATGGCGAGGGCTGGAAGGGACCTTGGAGGTCTTCTAGTCCATCCCCCATGACATGATTGTCGCCTGCTTTTGGAACTCTCCAGGGATGGAGCCGCCACCACTCAGGGAGGGAAGCAATTCATTTGGTTAATTGAGCTCACAGGCCGGAAATGTCACTGAACTGGGCTGAACTGGGGGGGTCCTTGGTGCGTCCTCAGCTTGGTTTTTTTTTCTTGCAAACATGCAACCCAACTAGGGAACATCATCAGTGCTAGCTGGGAGGGAGTGGGGGAGGAGGAGGAAGAGGAGGACTGTTTTGTGTCCCCAATTCATGGATTTGTGCATGGCTCAATGCATTGTATTGCCTAGAACAGGGGTCTCCAACCTTCGCAACGTTAAGTCTGAAGGACTTCAGCTCCCAGACTTCTCCAGCCAGCTTTGCTGGGAGCTGAAGTCCTTCAGACTTAAAGTTGCAAACGTTGGAGACCCCTGCTTTAAAGCAAAGCTGGCTGGAGAAGTCTGGGAGCTGAAGTCCTTCAGACTTAAAGTTGCAAAGGTTGGAGACCCCTGCTTTAAAGCAAAGCTGGCTGGAGAAGTCTGGGAGCTGAAGTTCTTCAGACTTAAAGTTGCAAACGTTGGAGACCCCTGCTTTAAAGCAAAGCTGGCTGGAGAAGTCTGGGAGCTGAAGTCCTTCAGACTTAAAGTTGCCAAGGTTGGAGACCCCTGCTTTAAAGCAAAGCTGGCTGGAGAAGTCTGGGAGCTGAAGTCCTTCAGACTTAACGTTGCAAAGGTTGGAGACCCCTGCTTTAAAGCAAAGCTGGCTGGAGAAGTCTGGGAGCTGAAGTCCTTCAGACTTAACATTGCAAAGGTTGGGGACCCCTGCTTTAAAGCAAAGCTGGCTGGAGAAGTCTGGGAGCTGAAGTCCTTCAGACTTAACATTGCAAACGTTGGAGACCCCTGCTTTAAAGCAAAGCTGGCTGGAGAAGTCTGGGAGCTGAAGTCCTTCAGACTTAACGTTTCAAAGGTTGGAGACCCCTGCTTTAAAGCAAAGCTGGCTGGAGAAGTCTGGGAGCTGAAGTCCTTCAGACTTAAAGTTGCAAAGGTTGGAGACCCCCTGGCCTAGACCACCGTGCTCAGTTAATGTCTGAATGTTTTATCCTTGGGGTGAACGTGCTTCTGCCTTCTTGGCTTGGTTTTCCTATGTTGTGCCATGTGCTGGTGAAGTGGCTGTTTTGTTTCCCCAATGCACAGATCTGCGCATGGCTGACCGCCTAGCACGGACTCTATATCTTCAGAAGGTGTCTTCCAAGTGCAGAAAGGGCTGGCAAAGACAAAGCCCACTCTTCCACAGGCAGAAAAGTCCACGTTCTAGAGTGAGAGGACTCCACGTGGCCTCAGCGACTCCCAGAGAGAGCGCCAAGGACCAGAGGACCATCTGCAAGGAATACAAATCCTTCCTCCACCGTTCAGTCAGAACCGAAAAGGCTTCTTGGATGAGAAGCAAAAGATCTTCAAAGGAAAAAGAGAGGAAGCCCAGTGGCCTTTTGGGAGTGGTGGTGGTGGAAGCACCTTGGGGGTATGATGGAGAATCTCCATTGTACCCCACAAGACTTGTTTTGGGGTCAAGGGGCTTCTTCCTTTAACTCTGAGGAGGGCTCTACCTGTTGGATGTTACTCTAGGTTCATCTAATGCATGGACAGAAAGATGCCTTCTTCCATGCGGGACCATGCAGCTTCTCCCCACCCTGGTTCTCCACAAGCTACTAACAGCATTCCATGGAATCTGAGGGCTGGAAGGGACCTTGGGGGTCTTCTAGTCCAACCCCCCCCCTGCCCAAGATCATAGAGTCATAGAATCCTAGGGCTGGAGAGAACCTTGGAGGTCTTCTAGTCCCCCCCCCCTTTGCCCAAGACAGGAGTCCTTATTCCAAGCCGGACAAACCTTGGAGGTCTTCTAGTCCAATCCAAGATCATACAATTATAGGATGCTAGGGATGGAAGGGACCTTGGAGGTCTTCTAGTCCACCCCCCTGCCCAAGATCATAGAATTATAGAATTCCAGGGCTGGAGAGAACCTTGGAGGTCTTCTAGTCCAATCCAAGATCATACAATTATAGGATGCTAGGGATGGAAGGGACCTTGGGGGTCTTCTAGTCCACCCCCCTGCCCAAGATCATAGAATTATAGAATTCCAGGGCTGGAGAGAACCTTGGAGGTCTTCTAGTCCAATCCAAGATCATAAAATTATAGGATGTTAGGGATGGAAGGGACCTCGGAGGTCTTCTAGTCCACCCCCCTGCCCAAGATCATAGGGTCATAGAATCCTAGGGCTGGAGAGAACCTTGGAGGTCTTCTAGTCCAATCCAAGATCATAAAATTATAGGATGCTAAGGATGGAAGGGACCTCGGAGGTCTTCTAGTCCAATCCCCCTTCTGCCCAAGATCATAAAATGATAGAATCCTACGGCTGGGAGGGACCTTAGAGATCTTCTAGACCAACCCCCTGTCCCAGATCATAAAAGTATATCATCCTAGGGCTGGAGAGAACCTTGGAGGTCTTCTAGTCCAACCCAAGATCATGCAATTATAGAATCCTAGGGATGGAAGGGACCTTGGAGGTCTTCTAGTCCCCCCCCCTTCTGCCCAAGACAGGAGTCCTTATTCCAAGCCAGACAAACGGTTGCTCCTTTTTTTTCTTGAAGACCCCCCAGTCTCTCAAACACAGCAGACCTCCTGAAATTGGGCTCTTCAATTGGTGCCCTACTACAACTCCCAAAATCCTCACCACCACAACCACCAGCCCTGTCGTGTCCAGCCTGACACACCAATGGTGCCTGGGGACGTGGTTAACGGTGATCAGGGAGAGCAAAGAATGGAGCAGACCACTTCCAAGGCACCTGTGGGCAGGGCTGGGGAGGTCAGAAAAGTCAAAATGGTGGCTGCCACTGTGTGTGATCACAGCTCCCCTCCCACCCCGCCAAGAGGAGGAATGAATTGTCACATCAGAACGGCTTGACTTTTTTGAACCCAACACACACACACACATACACACACACACACCCCTGAAAGGGCAAGGGAAAAGCAACTGAAAACAGCAGGATGTGTATCAAAAGAAGCGTTTTATTAAAATTCCAAATGAAAAAAAAAAAGGAATCAAAATTAGACCACACACAATGTTGTTGATCTCCGAGGCGGAGGACACAAATGGAAAAAGAATGGAGAATGGGGAAAATAAGAACAAGCAACTTAACAACTGTCGTGCTTAGCAACCAGAAAGAGTAGGGTCAGTTGCGGTCATAAGTTGAGGACTATCTGTATTTTATATGCAAGGCAGATGTGCATGGAACCCGCCTGCCTGCCTGTCTCTATATCTATCTGTCTGTCTGCCTGCCTGCCTACCTACCTACATACTTACCTACCTACCTACCTATCATCTATCTATCTACTCTCTCTTCTCTATCTCTCCATCTATCATCTCTCTCCTCTCTCTCTTATATCTATCTATCTATCTATCTATCTATCTATCTATCTATCTATCTATCTATCTATCTATCTATCTATCTATCTACTCTCTCTTCTCTATCTCTCCATCTATCATCTCTCTCCTCTCTCTCTTATATCTATCTATCATTTCTGAACCACACAGCTGTCTGTCTGTCTGTCTGTCTGTCTGTCTGTCTGTCTATCTATCTATCTATCTATCTATCTATCTATCTATCTATCTATCTACTCCATCTATCATCTCTCTCCTCTCTCTTATATCTATCTATCTATCATTTCTGAACCACACAGCTGTCTGTCTATCTGTCTGTCTGTCTACCTATCTATCTGTCTGTCTGTCTGTCTATCTACTCTCTTCTCTATCTCTCCATCTATCATCTCTCTCTCCTCTCTCTCTTCTATCTATCTATCTATCTATCTATCTATCTATCTATCTATCTATCTATCTATCTATCTATCTATCTATCTATCTATCTATCTATCTATCTATCTATCTATCTATCTATCATTTCTGAACCACCCAGCTCCTTCAAAGAGAGTCTCTGGCCATGATATAATAAAACATTAATACATATATATAAACAGTGCATTAAGAAAAAAAACCAAAATGTTAAGACATGAAATCCTAGGAGGAAGCCAGGGCAATTCCTGCCATGCTGCCCAACACAGAGGCTGCTCCATCAGGCCGAAGATTTTGATGGAAGGGAAAATGGGGGGCTGCAGGCGTTTTGACTTGGGGGACATGCACACGCACCCCCCCCCTTTGCTCCCCTCCCCCCGCCTGACACAGCTCCAACCTCGGCAATTTGCACAACGCACAACTCTTGGTGTCGTTGCTGTTCTATGAGGAGTTAGCCCAGGGGTGGGCAAACTTTGCAACTTTAAGTCTGAAGGACTTCAGCTCCCAGACTTCTCCAGCCAGCTTTGCTACGTGGGTATATACATAATAAGCTTTGCTGGCTGGAGAATTCTGGGAGCTGAAGTCCTTCAGACTTAAAGTTGCAAAGGTTGGAGACCCCTGAGTTAGCCTCTTAATCAAACCCAGCCCATCTGACCGGCTTCTGCGACACGAGGTTAATTTATTTGTCAGATCCGCCAGAGAAACGAGTGGATTTAACAGCTTGGTTAGGTCTGTTATCCGAAGGCAAGTCTGGGATTGAAAAAGGGTTGGTTGGACTTCTGGACAGCATGGACTGAGCCCCTCTCCAAACCTCTGCACCTCCGTCCTTCCGAAGAGCCTCTTGCCATTAACTGGGAACGATTTGCAAACAGGGCCTTGTGTGTTAATCCATGCACCAAATAATGATGATAATAAAATAATAATAATAATAATAATAATAATAAATAAGGCAGGATGATAAAGCTCAGTGCAAAGGCCCCATCCACGTGGGAAGGGGAGGATGAGACATAACCGTCCTTCCCTAGGTCCCTAATGAATAAAAACTACCATCAATAAAAGCTGTGTGTAAACATTGGGCTTGTCCTCTTGCAGACGTCTCGTGACCCAGCTGAGTAACATCTTCAAGGAATAAGTAGGGAATATGAAGACCAGAGTAACAATCAAGCACTCCTGTCAACATGGGCAGAGTAGACTCCCCCATTCTAGTCCTGAGGATGTTCCCTAGTTGGGTCGTGAAATGTCTGCATGGAAACAACCAAGCTCAGAGAGCACCCAAGACCCCCACAGTCCTTTTCTCCTCCTCCTCCTCCTCCTCCTCCTCCTCCTCCTCCTCCTCCTCCTCCTCCTCCTCCTCCTCCTCCTCCTCCTCCTCCTCCTCCTCCTCCTCCTCGCAACCCCCTCTCCCTTCTACCACTGATGATATTACCTAGCTGGGTTATGAAAAGTTTGCAACACCAAACTTGCAGAGCACCATGGTGATTGATGGATGAGTCAGATAGCCCTGAAGCTTGTGGGTCCTCATTGATTGACACATCTGAATGGGATTCACAGGATCTCCTGTGTGGCTTCCACCTCTAACCACACCCACCCGCAACTATCTTTGGGGCTGGCAATAGGAGGGGGTTTAAGTTGATAGGGAACCCCAGTGAACTAAATATGGACTTTTGGGTTGTGATCTCTCTCCCTCCCTCTCTCTCTCTCTCTTTCTTTCTCTCTCTGTTTTTTCGCTCTCTCTCTCTGTTTCTCTCTCCTTCTTTCCCTTTCTCTCATTTTCTCTTTCTCTCTCTCTCTGTTTCTCTTTCTCTCCCTCCCAGCCGGCCTAACTCTACCCAGCCCTTAGCCTGACATCAAATTGTTTTAATTGGTTTTTTTTTAAGGGTAATAGCTTAATTTATTGTAAATTTTAGCACAGGGTGAATAATTTAATTTGATGTTAAATTTTGTATATTGTCATGTTTTTATATGCTTTTTTTAATTTGCTGTGCACCGCCCCGAGTTTCTTTTTGGGAAAGGGAGCGGTATATAAATTAAATAAATCTAATCTAATCTAATCCCTCCCTTTCCCTCTCGCTCTCTCTTTTATATATACACACACACAAACACACACACACACCCCTAGTGTATGGATCTGCCACCATCCCATAGCTCAGGGGTCTCCAACCTTTGCAACTTTAAGTCTGAAGGACTTCAGCTCCCAGACTTCTCCAGCCACCTTTGCTATGTGGGTATATACATAACAAGCTTTGCTGGCTGGAGAATTCTGGGAGCTGAAGTCCTTCAGACTTAAAGTTGCAAAGGTTGGAGACCATTGCCATAGCTAACCCGGTAATGCTATAATACAGGAGACCAGGAGCTGGCAGAACAAAATACAAAATAATAATAATAATTATTATTATTATTGACATTCTGCCTGGGGATTTTCCCCTCCCGCCTCCTTGCTTGGCTACCCGTAAATCTTCGGCCTACCACGCCTGAGCGCAACCGCTGAATCTTGGTCAAGCTTGGGTGCAACCAGGCCAGCGGCTCAGAGCACCGGCTTGTGAGCAGGACTGGCCCTTCCTGACGCTGACCGGACAATGGCATCGTGCCAACTTAGAAGGCACCAACGTCTGTTCCCAGCAAGCTGCTGTAGCCCTTCGGGGCACTTTTGGAGAGCAAGAAGAGCTGCGTTTGTTGTCCAAAGGAGGAAGAGCCCACCTCTTCCGTCCTTAAAGGGAGCATTAAATAAAGCAATTCAAAACGTTTCAGAAAGGATCCATTTTGTGCCCTGTGGCACATCCGTAACTGGTGAAATAGGCTGGACTTGAGGACAAGAAGGAAGCTGTCATCCTAGGAGGTGAAGAAATGTGACATTCCAGATTGCACTCCTCCTTCTCCCACTTACTACTAAGGCTCTACTACTAATGCTACTACTCCTGTATTCCCACCACTTGACTTTACAACGGACTGCTTGGGAATCTCTCAACATTCCCTGCTCTTAAGTCCTTCCAGCAAAAAAGCCCCACTCATCCCAGGGGTTGCCCACACGAGTTCTAGGATTATGGAGGGGGTCAGAAATCCCCAAGACTCCCCTTCCTCAACAGCAAAGAGCCCGCCCCACACTTTCCTGCACTCAGGACGAGAGCCGTCGCAGGACACACCGAGCACAAAATGCTGTTGTGAGTTTCCGGCCGAGGGAGGCCGAAAGCCAGCGAGGGTTTCCTGTCTCCAGTTCAGAGTTTGAACATGTCTGGATGGCAAAGTTTGCAGCAGCTGACGGTTGTGGGGACGGAGAAACGGCACACCTGGAAAAGTTCAGGTGGAGGAAGGCCGCTCTGGCCGCTGGGGACAACTTTGGAGAGCAAAAGAACTGCTCCAAAAGAAGAGAGCGCCCGCCGTCCTCTCCACCAAACCCTTTGGACCGGGATGAAAAGGGGTTCAGCTGGACTTCCGCTCTTCTGTCTCTGGACGAAGAACTTAGGGAAGGTGTGAAAAGGGAACAAATGACACTGTTGTGCATCTTTCCTACAACTGCCCCTTGCCTCGGCCTCCTGCAAGCTGGGTTGGGCAATCTCCAGGAGACGGGATGGACAGCTCGGCTTCCAGTGCAGGTGGGGCATCTTAAAAAGGGCCCCAGTTCAGGTGGGCGCCTCTGGCCACGCCACGCCAGAGGTGGAGCATGGATTCCCAGAGACTCCCCAGCCCAAGCCCGCCACTCTCCTCCCGAGCCCAGCCTCCCCTTTCCTTAGAGGCCCTATGGCGAAAGGTTGAGGAGATCCTGTTGACTAGGCAGGCTCTTGGCTCTGCTCTTCACCGGCAGTTCGACCAGCAGCTCCTTCCAAAACCTCCCCGTGGGGTAATGGGACTTCTCCCCTTTCCACTTAATGACGGTCAGCGCCGTCTTGGCTCGCTGGAGCTCCTTCACTTTGCTCTTCTTGATGGGCTTGTACTGGACCAGGATCACCCTGATGGTGCCCTTGGAGGCCATGTTCTCCAGGCCGGCCTTGAACTCCAGCAAAGCCTGGGTGCCCCGCAGGACGTAGTTAGGGCTCAGCACCACCAAGAGACGGCGGCTTCTGTGGATGAAGCTCAGAGTTTCATCCGTGACAACTGAGAGAGAAAACAGGCACGTTAGGGACCAGAACCTCCCCACAGCTGGGAGCAAGGAGGCGATCAAGGATTCAGCAGACATAGGGGTGAAAGGCTACCGGTTCGCATCGGTTCACACGAACCGGTTGGGACGATTCTCATGGGTTCCGCGAACCGGTAGTAAAAAACCCCAAAAGCTTCTGAGGATTGCACGGCTTAACTGTGAGACGCACGATCGTCGGAAGCTTTTTGATTTTGGTTTTTAAAGCATTTTCCCCCCTGCCTATTTGCCCGAAACGGTAGTAAAAAAAATAAATGCTTTAAAAAGTGGGGAAAAAAGGTTTTCACGAATCGCACGGCACAGCTGAACCTTTTTTCTTTTCTTTTCACTTTTTCGGCGTTTCGGGTGAAGAGGTAGCAAAAAATGCTTTACATTTTTTTAAATTGTTTTTAAGTTCTATGTTTGTCTTTGTTGATGTGTGTTTTCAAAATAATAAAAAATACTAATTTAAAAATTTGGCCATGTCCACCCAGACACATGCCACCCCCCCCCCACCATGCCACCCCCACCCCCCAAACCACCCCTAGAGCAGGGGTCCCCAACCTTTTTTGCACCAGGGACCGGTTTCATTTTAAAGAAAGTTTTGTGGACCGGCTGAGTGGCTCAGCAGTCATGTGACTGGGTGGGCGTGGCCAACTTGGAAAATGTGAAACTCACTTAACAATGGTCTTGGTTAAAAACCAAACTTTTGGGCTCAATTGTGGTCATAAGTTTCTTTCTTTCTTTCTTTCTTTCTTTCTTTCTTTCTTTCTTTCTTTCTTTCTTTCTTTCTTTCTTTCTTTCTCTCTCTCTCTCTCTCTCTTTCTCTCTTTCTCTTTCCCTCTTTCTCTTTATTTCTCTCTCTTTATTTCTCTTTCTCTCTCTTTCTTTCTCTCTTTCTTTCTCTTTCTCTCTTTTTTCTCTTTCTTTCCATTCTGTCTCTCTTTCTTTCTTTCTTTCTCTCTTTCTGTCTTTCTTTCTCTTTCTCTCTCTCTTTCTTTCTCTCTCTCCCAGGGGGCTGCCCCTCCTCCCTCCTCCTCCTCTCTGGCCCTGCGGCCCGGTTCCTACCAAGCCACGGCCCGGCACCGGTCCACGGCCCGGAGGTTGGGGACCCCTGCCCTAGAGAATTGGTGGCAATTTTTTTTTACATTTCACCACTGAGAAGATGCCACAGGTCTTCTTTCACAAAAGTCACCTTCTCAAGTCACCCTGGCCCTCAAGAGAACAAGGCCTGTCTGTCTCTCTCTCTCTGTCTGTCTGTCTGTCTCTCTGTAGGAGAGGGAACCCCAACTCAGAAAATCTGTACATCTGGACCAGGGGTGGTTCCGGCAGCCGCTACTGCTGGTTGGCTCATGGTCACGCAGCACACACATGCCTGATGCGTGCTGCACATATATGCACGGTACTATAAGAACGCGATGGTTCTCCCAGAGCCGCTGGGAGAACCAATTTGGGGTGGGGGTTTCCAGTTCCAGCAACCCAGACCCTGCAAACCACTACTGGTTTGGCTAAACTAGTCCGAACCAGTAGGAACCCACCACTGATCTGGTTTCCTGTTACCTTCACCCCAGGGATGGGTTCCTATATTGGTTGGTGCTAGGATATTCAGCCTTATATTGGGTTGAAAATATATTTGAGCCTATGTCAGGCGTGTCCAAACTTGAGAACTTTAAGACTTGTGGACTTCAACTCCCAGAATTCCCCAGCCAGCTATGCTGGCTGGGGAATTCTGGGAGTTGAAGTCCACAAGTCTTAAAGTTCCCAAGTTTGGACACCCCTGGCCTATGTTCTTAAGGAGTTATGTAGCTTTAAGAACTGTGTTGAATTCTGATTGGCTGTGATTCTCAGCTCTACCATATAAGGAAGCTCAGGAACACAGTCCGTTCCCTTTTTCGATTCCATTTGACTCCTGTGCTTACTGTTTACCTCTGACGAAGAAGCTGAAGACTGAAGAGAGAAGAAGTATTTGTTTTGCATCACTGTAAGATAACTCTGTGTTTGGTGAAGGACTGTTATTGTTTGAGAAATTAGTCTCACTGGTCGGAAGTAGTATTTTAGTTGCTACAAAGTAAAGACTATTTATTTTCTTACTATCACTGTTTTAGAGTTTGTGTGTGGTTAAAGCAACGTATCTCTTTACTGTCTGGTGTGTTACACTATTGCGCATTTATTTCCTAACACTGGTTACGGGACCAGAGTTGTAACACTGGTTGTGAACCCAGAGTTGCTATCAGTTGGTACTGGTTCACTGCATATGTGCTTTCCGTGCATGCTGCTTGCTTCCCACATGTGCGCGCCGGCCACAGGTTGCTGGCCCACACATAGTTGACTAAGCATTGCTGCACATGTGCTAGAAGCATGCCAGCAACGGCATAAGAGATCGGGGAACCTCACCGCCTCGAGTCCCTTTGGGGAGAGTGGTGCGGTTTATAAATTCAATAAATGAAATGAAATGAGTGAAATTTAATAAAATGAAAATGAAATTTGGGGGCGTGGCGTTCTGAGACCCAGGCCACAATTGTGCTACTGGTTCGGCCTAATGAGGCCAAACCCGGAGCAACCCACCTGTGCTTCATGCCCACCGTTCGCCTGCAGCACAAACTGGAAGACGCACGTTGGCCAATTAAAGCCAGGTCCACCCCATAGTGAAACTGCTATACTTTTAATAAGCCAGTGTTTCTCAACCGCAGGGACTTTGGGAGAACCCCACGATTCCCCAGCCGGCCAGCAGGGGTGTGAATCCAGAATCCCCAAGCCCGATCTGCGTGGACTTCAACTCCCAGAATTCCCTGGCAACAAGTGCGTTCCTTTTGAGGTGCATCCCCATTGGGTCCCGTAGAGCAGGGGTCTCCAACCTTTGCAACTTTACGTCTGAAGGACTTCAGCTCCCAGACTTCTCCAGCCAGCAAAGCTTATTATGTATATACCCACATAGCAAAGCTGGCTGGAGAAGTCTGGGAGCTGAAGTCCTTCAGACTTAAAGTTGCAAAGGTTGGAGACCCCTGCTTTAAAGCAAAGCTGGCTGGAGAAGTCTGGGAGCTGAAGTCCTTCAGACTTAAAGTTGCAAAGGTTGGAGACCCCTGCTTTAAAGCAAAGCTGGCTGGAGAATTCTGGGAGCTGAAGTCCTTCAGACTTAAAGTTGCAAAGGTTGGAGATCCTGCTTTAAAGCAAAGCTGGCTGGAGCAGTCTGGGAGCTGAAGTCCTTCAGACTTAAAGTTGCAAAGGTTGGGGACCCCTGCTTTAAAGCAAAGCTGGCTGGAGAAGTCTGGCAGCTGAAGTCCTTCAGACTTAAAGTTGCAAAGGTTGGAGACCCCTGCTTTAAAGCAAAGCCGGCTGGAGAAGTCTGGGAGCTGAAGTCCTTCAGACTTAAAGTTGCAAAGGTTGGAGACCCCTGCTTTAAAGCAAAGCCGGCTGGAGAAGTCTGGGAGCTGAAGTCCTTCAGACTTAAAGTTGCAAAGGTTGGAGACCCCTGCTTTAAAGCAAAGCCGGCTGGAGAAGTCTGGGAGCTAAAGTCCTTCAGACTTAAAGTTGCAAAGGTTGGAGACCCCTGCTTTAAAGCAAAGCCGGCTGGAGAAGTCTGGGAGCTGAAGTCCTTCAGAGTTAAGGTTGCAAAGGTTGGAGACCCCTGCTTTAAAGCAAAGCTGGCTGGAGAAGTCTGGGAGCTGAAGTCCTTCAGACTTAAAGTTGCAAAGGTTGGGGACCCCTGCTTTAAAGCAAAGCCGGCTGGAGAAGTCTGGGAGCTGAAGTCCTTCAGAGTTAAGGTTGCAAAGGTTGGGGACCCCTGCTTTAAAGCAAAGCTGGCTGGAGAAGTCTGGGAGCTGAAGTCTTTCAGACTTAAAGTTGCAAAGGTTGGGGACCCGTGCCGTTGAGTCTCTTTCCATCGGCTCTAGGCGGTCGGGGGGGGGGGGATATATATCCAGGCATGGCTGACTGGGGGATTCAGGGAGCCCCCCCACCCCACCCCTCACCTTAAAAGTTCCTGCGGTTGAATAACGTGGCTTACAGCCCAACGTGGGCAACTCCTGGCATCTGGGGCTCACCAGGAATAAATTAGGAACCGAGAGAAGAAATGGGCTGGAATGCAGAATAAAAACTTCAGCTGAGATGCCCGTTGTTGTCTTTCGTTGCCCTTAAGGACCAGGTCAGACTCCTCCACCCACCTTTTTTTAAAAAACAAACAAACTGCTGTGTCTTTTTTAAGGTTTAAGTCTCCATCTCCTCAGGGGGGGGTTATACCCCCCCCCCAAAGCAGAGCTACAGTTTGCACTGAATCCTGCCCTGTCCTTTCCTTGTTTTGGCCTAAGCTGTCTTTGCAGAGACTCCTCGTGTTCTCGGCTCTCCAGCTTGGGTGGGGGTGGGGGGGAGACCCGAGCTATGAAAAGCCCCTCTGTTTGGGGAAGAGCCACAGCTGCCATCTCAAAAACCTCCCCACCACCCACCACCTCTTTTCATTCCAATCGAATTTCGTTCCAGAGCCAACGATGCCCTCCTTCAAAGGAGGGGCATTGGGCTTCTTCTCTGCCTGGCCCCATCAGCCACAGCTTTGCGTGCCCATGGAGGGGGGAGCAGTGGCGGTGCAGGAGTCGAAGAGGGAGGCAAGGGCAGGCTGACCCCTTCCGAGAAAGGAGCATGGGTTTGGGGATACTCACTTCCCCCGGGGAGGCTGTCTCGGTCGAAAATGCACAGCTTGTAGCCGTATTCGTTCTCCAAGACCCCCCGCAGAGTCAGCAGCACGAAGTCCTCTTCTTCCGTATTCCTGGCGTACGAGACGTAAATATCGTATTCCTTCCCGTCTGGGGGCCACAGAGAGAGAGAGAGAGAGAGAAGCGGGAAGAGTTAGGGGCTACCACTGTCTTGGGTGGGGGTGGTCTTCCGACTTTGCTTGGATGCTTATTAAGTATGCGTCCCCCGGGTCACAAATCAGAATTACAGAATGAGAGAGTTGGAAGGGACCTCAGAGGTCATCTAATCCGACACGTTGCTCAGAATATAGAATAATAGAGTTGGAAGGGACGTCAGAGGTCATCTAATCCGACCCGCTGCTCAGAATATAGAATAATAAGTTAGAAGAGACCTTGGAGGTCATCTAGTCCAACCCATTGCTCAGAATATAGAATAATAAGAGTCGGAAGGGACCTTGGAGGTCATCTAGTCCAACCCGTTGCTCAGAATATAGAATAATAAGTTAGAAGGGACCTTGGAAGTCATCTAGTCCAACCCATTGCTCAGAATATAGAATAATAGAGTCGGAAGGGACCTTGGAGGTCATCTAGTCCAACCCGTTGCTCAGAATATAGAATAATAAGTTAGAAGGGACCTTGGAAGTCATCTAGTCCAATCCATTGCTCAGAATATAGAATAATAGAGTTGGAAGGGACCTTGGAGGTCAACTAGTCTGACCCGTTGCTCAGAATATAGAATAATAGAGTTGGAAAGAACCTTGGAAGTCATCTAGTCCAACCCATTGCTCAGAATATAGAATAATAAGTTAGAAGGGACCTTGGAGGTCATCTAGTCCAATCCATTGCTCAGAATATAGAATAATAGAGTTGGAAGGGACCTTGGAGATCATCTAGTCCGACCTGTTGCTCAGAATATAGAATAATAGAGTTAGGAGGACCTTGGAAGTCATCTAGTCCAACCCGTTGCTC
Organism: Rhabdophis nuchalis; assembly: GCA_039707465.1. Taxonomy (NCBI): domain Eukaryota; kingdom Metazoa; phylum Chordata; class Lepidosauria; order Squamata; family Natricidae; genus Rhabdophis; species Rhabdophis nuchalis. Next base: position 2,096,876 of record CM077645.1, read on the forward strand.
AGAATATAGAATAATAGAGTTGGAAGGGACCTTGGAGGTCATCTAGTCCAATCCATTGCTCAGAATATAGAATAATAGAGTTGGAAGGGACCTTGGAGGTCACCTAGTCCAACCTGTTGCTCAGAATATAGAATAATAAGTTAGAAGGGACCTTGGAGGTCATCTAGTTCAATCCATTGCTCAGAATATAGAATAATAGAGTTGGAAGGGACCTTGGAGGTCATCTAGTCCAACCCATTGCTCAGAATATAGAATAATAAGAGTCGGAAGGGACCTCGGAGGACATCTAGTCCGACCCCCGGCTCAAACAGCAGGGCCCTACGCCATTTCAGACAAGTGGCTGTCCAATCTCTTCTTAAAAACCGTAGGACGCTGCAACTGAGCCTGAGTTCAAGTCCTGCGTTAGGCATGAAAGGCGGCTGGGGGTAGATTGGACCAATCCCTGTCTCTCAGCCCAGCCCACCTCACAGGGCTGTTGTTGCAGGGGAAAGAGGAGGAGGAGGAGGGAGGAGCGTTAGACATCCGACTGAAGGGACAAGGGGACCCAGCAGTGGCCAAAGCACAAGGCAGGAGGGACGGGGGGGGGGGGAATCAAGAGCCCTGTTGGAGAACAAGGAGAGGAAGACGGGGGTCACAAATGGAGTGGACGAAGAGCCTCGGGGGCTCCCTTACCTAGGACGGTTTCGTCAGTCCCAAAGTGAGCGCGGTAGAAGAGGACCATTTCCAGCCAGTAGAAGTGGTAAATGACCGTCAGAATGACCACCAGCAGGACGGTGGCCCCCAGACCACAGGCCAGCTCCACGGTGTATCTCAACACGGGGGCTGAAGGGAGGAGGAGGAGACATGGAGGAGGAAGTAGAAAAAGAAGGAGAGGTATGGAGGAGGAGGAGGAAGGAGGAAGAGGGGGAGGAGGAGGAAGAAGAAGAAGAAGAGGAAGAAGGAGAGGTATGGAGGAGGAGGAGGAGGAGGAAGAGGGGGAGGAGGAGGAAGAAGAAGAAGAAAAAGAAGAAGAAGTAGTAGTAGTAGTAGTAGTAGTAGTAGTAGTAGAAGAAGAAGAAGAAGAAGAAGAAGAAGAAGAAGAAGAAGAAGAAGAAGAAGAAGAAGAAGAAGAAGAAGAAGAAGAAGAAGAAGAAGAAGAAGAAGAAGAAATAGAGGTATGGAGGAAGAGGAAGGAGAGGAAGAAGTAGAGGCATGGAGGAGGACGAGGAGGAGGAGGAGAGGAGGAGGAAGAAGTAGTAGTGGAAGAAATAGAGGTATGGAGGAAGAGGAAGGAGAGGAAGAAGTAGAAGTATGGAGGAGGAGGGAGAGGAAGAAGTAGAGGCATGGAGGAGGAGGAGGAGGAGGAGGAGAGGAGGAGGAAGAAGTAGTAGAGGAAGAAGTAGAGGTATGGAGGAGGAGGAGGAGGAGAAGGAAGAGGAAAAGTAGTAGTAGTAATAGTAGTAGAGGTATGGAGGAGGAGGAAGGAGAGGGGGGGAGGAAGAAGAAGAGGAGGAAGAAAAGGAGGAGGAGAAGTAGTAGTAATAGTAGTAGTAGTAGAAGTGGAAGAAGTATTGGTATGGAGGAGGAGGAAGAAGGAGGAGGAAGAAGAGGAGGAGGAGGAGAGGAAGATTATTATGATTATTACTATTCTTTTCACAACCAAAGGGAAAGACACGGAAGAGGGCAGTTCCTAGGAGGTCAGAAACTCCCCAGCTATTCCCTGACTTTGCAAACAAGAAAGACTTTCCCTGGAAAAATTACTTGTCCCAGAAGTGGACATTAAAATTGGGGAAGCAAAACCTTCCAGCTCTTCCTTCCCTGCCCAGAGCGGAGCTGAAAGATTCCCAGGGGTGGGAGGGCTGCTGGGGGGGGGGGGGGTCTTCCTTACGTTTCATCTGGACGACCGCCTGGGTGTGGGCGATGCCCCTGTTGTTCTGCGCGAAGCAGGTGAAGTTGCGCTTCAAATCCTTCTCTGTCATGCGGGGCGCAACGAGGATCTTTACGACCTGGGTCCCTCCGATGGTCAAGGGGGTCTCCCTGGAGAAGGTCCAGGACGGAAGGAGAGAGAGGGCAGAGAAGGGGGGCAAGGGAGAAGATCAAAGGCCTGGAGACTAAAAACGTAAGAAGGACCCTGGCAGGATTTGTGTCGGCAACCTTCAACACTCAAAGAGCCATTGGGACCACAGAAAGGAAAACCCCGGGAGCCACAGAAACCTTCCAAGGCCTTTTTCAGTGGCCACAAAACTAGCCTATGGAGCGGAATAAAATGTTCCCTTTTCTTCTGAAACTTTTCTTGGTTGGCCTACTGGGGCTCAAAAACCTCAATCAACGGCCTGCCGGCGGCGGCTGTCGCACACTGGCGGTTGTGACACATATTTTGAGTGACAGGGAGCCGCAGCAGATGAATAGAAGAGCCACATGCGGCTCCAGAACTCCTGGCCTAGAGAAAAGAAGGACTGGGGGAGGGGGACACGATAGCCGTGGTCCAGTCTTTGAGGGGCTGCCCCAAAGGACGGTCTCGAGAGCGAGAACAATTAGCCAGTGGAACGGCTTGCCACAAAAAGCCACGGGAGGGTTTTTTAAGAAGAGAAGGGACAGCCCTTTGGGATAAATGCTTCAGCATCTCCTGCTTCAGCTGGGAGGTGAACTAGAAGTTAAGGGACCAGGCTAAGGAGCAGGAGACTGGGAGTTCTAGTCCCGCCTAGGTGACTTTGGGCCAAATACCAAGAGGCAAGGAGTTCTAGTCCCGCCTTGGGCATGAAAAGTGGGTGGGTGACTTTGGGCCAATCACCAGGAGACTGGGAGTTCTAGTCCCAACTTAGGCATGAAAGCCCTCTAGGACTTTGGGCCAATCACAGGAGACAGTGAGTTTTAGTTCCGCCTTAGGCATGAAGGCCAGCTGGGTGACTTTGGGCCAATCACCAGGAGACGGTGAGTTCTGGTCCTGCCTTAGGCATAAAACTGGGTGGGTGACTTTGGGCCAATCACCAGGAGACTGGGAGTTCTAGTCCTGCCTTAGGCATGAAACTGGGTGGATGACCTTGGGTCAAGAGACCCACCCATCTCCCCAGTTTCAGCTGCACCTCCCTGCACCCACTGTCCCCTCCCCCCCCTCACTCTCCCCCGGGAGAAAGCCGTGACCTTCCCCCTTTGAGCCGACCGGGCAGCCCTGGTCTCTCTTACGTGGTGGTCACGTTGAACTTGAAGTCGGTGACGTCATCCGAGTGTTTCCCATCAATGGCCCACCAGACCTCCTGGGGAGAGTCCTTCAGGAACGTGAAGGTGACCTCGCAGTGGAGACGGAGTTCCTCGCCTGTCGGGGGGAAAGGAGAGAAAGGTTGTCAAGGAGAACCCTCTTCTGAAAGGGGTCCTCCAGTCTGGCCTCCCCCAAGGAGGTTGGGATGACCCCATCCGTCCTCCCCATCCCATCCCCAACCCAGGCAACCCAACGGAGGGACTTGACTGAACCATCGGCTTCAGAACCTCCTGGAGAAGAAGGTGGTGGGATCTTCTGGAAGCTTTCAAGGAGAAGACTCGGCTGCCATAGGTCAGAAATGGCACGGGGTCTCCTGCTTGGGAGGGGACCCCTAACCCTCCTCTGAATTGAAGCTGAATTGAATTGGGATCTGGTGAGCAGGTGGCCACGGCCGGATCCTTACCTGGCTTGAGTACATAGGTGATCCGCTTGGTTGGGGAGATGATCAATGGAGGTGTGGCTTTTTCTGGTGCCTCTATCAACATAACACAAAATGAAAAAGTCAACCGAGAAGTGTGTGGAATCCATTTCTTTCTCTAGGCGCCGTTCTCTGTTTCCCAACCTTGGTGGCTTGAAGATGGGTGGACTTCACCTCCCAGAATCCCCCGGCTCTCATGCGTTCCTTTTGACATGCATACTCATTGTAAGCTTATTCTCTTGGGATCCCTTCCTCTGCAAACTCTCTGCTCTTCGGGGTGGTTCTTCCCTCAAGTCCAAAGATCTATGTGCTTTGCATTCCTTCTTCTCTGCTCCTACCTCTTCTCCTTCTCCTTCTCCTTCTCCTTCTCCTTCTCCTTCTCCTTCTCCTTCTCCTTCTCCTTCTCCTCCTTCTCCTTCTCCTTCTCCTCCTGGCTATTTCATATCTCCAGACCCTTTCTCTCTCCCCTGGACTGCACTGCCTCTCACCCTCAACATCTGTCTGGAAGTGCTTTGAACGCTGAACCCCACCTCCCCAATTTCCTTTGGGACCTTCTATATCAGGGGTCCCCAAACTTGGCAACTTTAAGACTTGTGGACCAGCTCCCAGAATTCTCCAGCCAGCATGCTTTGAGATAGGTGTACCAACTCCCATAGCTGCCTGGGGCTTCTGGGAGTTGAAGTCCACCCACCTTAAAGTGGTCAGGCTTGTGAGATTCTGGTGCCATAGAACAGGGGTCTCCAACCTTGGCTGAGGAACTCTGGAAGTTGAAGTCTACAAGTCTTAAAGTGGCCAAGGTTGGCTGAGGAACTCTGGAAGTTGAAGTCTACAAGTCTTAAAGTGGCCAAGGTTGGCTGAGGAACTCTGGGAGATGAAGTCTACAAGTCTTAAAGTGGCCAAGGTTGGCTGAGGAACTCTGGAAGTTGAAGTCTACAAGTCTTAAAGTGGCCAAGGATGGCTGAGGAACTCTGGAAGTTGAAGTCTACAAGTCTTAAAGTGGCCAAGGTTGGCTGAGGAACTCTGGAAGTTGAAGTCTACAAGTCTTAAAGTGGCCAAGGTTGGCTGAGGAACTCTGGGAGATGAAGTCCACAGGGACCCCTGTTCTATATTTTAATCGTTAAGACAGCGTCTCCCCCAAGCTTACTGGTGGGCTTGGTGAGCTTCAGCTGCCAGAACCCCCATGCCAACATGTGTGAACTTCAACTCCTAGAATCCCCTGGCACAAATGCATTCCTTTGGGTGCAACCCCCATGGAGTCCAGCTTACTCTCTTATCATCCCTTCTTCTGCAGTCTCTCCACTCTAGAGGATAGGAAGGGGAGAAGGGAAAACAGGCATGGCCAGCTGGGGAATTCTGGGAGTGGAAGTCCTCCCATCTTCAAGCAGCCAATGTCGAGAAACACTGCTTTTCGATCCAGAGGCTGAGCACATCTGGATACCAGATGGGTTCATAGATGGGATACGCATCTTTTCATATCTCCGTTCATTGTTTTTTGGGGGGGTATCCATAGCTTCAGACCGAACCCCAGGAATTGTAGACACAGATCAGAAACCTTACACCTCAACTCAACTGATTCACTTCTGGAAGTTCTCCTTCTTGAGGCATGTTATACAATAATCCAATACAATGGCAGTTGGAAGGGACCTTGGAGGTCTTCTAGTCCAACCCCTTGCCTAGGCAGGAAACCCTATACCGTTCCAGACAAATGGCTATCCAAAAACTTCTTAAAGACTTCCAGGGTTGGGGCATTTATAACTTCTGGAGGCAAGCAGTTCCACTGATTATTGTTCTAGCTGTCTGGAAATTCCTCCTCAGTTCTAAGTTGCTTCTCTCCTTGATTAGTTTCCACCCATTGCTTCTTCTCCTGCCTTCAAGAGGCTTTGAAGAATGGCTTGACTCTCTCTTCTTTGGGGCAACCCCTGAGATATTGGAAGATGCTCTCCTGCCTCCCCTGGTCCTTCTTTTCATTCAACTAGACCTACCGAGTTCCTGCAACCGTTCTTCATATGTTTTAGCCTCCAGTCCCCTAAATAATCTTTGTTGCTCTTCTCTGCACTCTTTCCGGAGTCTCCACGTCTTTTCTACATCGTGGCGACCCAAACTGGATGCAAATAATCCAAGCCCCAATAACCTTCTACGCAACTAGGAAGGGAGAAGGAGGAGGAGAGAGAAAGAAGAGAGGGGATAGGAGAGAGGGAAGCAGAGCTGAGGAGAAGAGTAGGAGAGAAGGAGAGGAGAAGGAGAGAGGAAGGGGAAAGGGAGAAGAGAAAGGAGAGGAGGAAGAAAAAAGAAGCGAGAGAAAGAAGGAGGGAGGAAGGAGATGAGTAGGGTTGTTGTAGTATGGTGTATGGAAAGCAGAAGAGCAAATAAACATTGTCGTTGGTAGATGGTGAGAGGAACTGATAGAATACTGGATAATATACAGTATAATAATGTTTGCTAAGATATAACGCTATACTTGTGGATATCTATATGAAAATAAAAAAAAAGACTTTTCAAGAAAACCCCTTCCACACAACTGTAGTAACCTTCTACACAACACAAGTTCCAAAGAGAATAATAACTGCTCGGAACCCCGAGGTCGCTCCAGGCTGCGCCTCCTTGCTACTACGGGGATTCTACTTGTTGCAAAATCAAAGCAGGGCTCCCTAAGGTTGAGAGCTCCCTGCCAGCTCCTTTTATTGGCTGGTTGGCACCCCACGGGCAGAGAAGGAGGAAGGTGGCCTTGAGGAAGAGCGGGGCGAAGCGTTACCAAAGAGATGAGAAGGGAATATGCAGATGAAGCCTGGGAACACGTGTGCCTCCGACGAGACAGACGCCTCTCCGATTCAGGCGGTTACAAAAATAATACTTAAAAAGAAAATCTCGTTTTGCAAGCCTCCCCTACAAAGGGGGCTGGATTTGCATATCCGGGCTGAGCATTTTAAAGTGCTAAATATTCCCGCAGGGCAGCTTAGCAACCAGCCCCCGACGACACCCCCCAGGCGCCAGCCCATATTTCTTCCTGACAGCTGGGAAGCTCCAGATGTGAAGGGGCTGCTGGAGGGCACCGGGTTGGGGAAGCAAGCAGAGAGACTGGCCAGAAAGGCTCATCCCACGTGGAACCGAATTCAGGGTGTGAAAGCAGAGGTTTTAGTGCAGGGCTTCTCAACCTTGGCCGCTTGAAGATGTCCGGACTTCAACTCCCAGAATCCCCCAGCCAGCATTCGCTGGACTAGATGACCTGCAAGGGTCCCTTCCAACTCTCTTAATCTGTTACCTAAGTCCTGGTTGTCCCTAAGATGCTTTTTTTCTGGGGGCAACTGGACTTCCTTGTTTTTTTCCCTTTGAAGATACAATACAATAGCAGAGTTGGAAGGGACCTTGGAGGTCTTCTAGTCCAACCCCCTGCCTAGGCAGGAAATCCTATACCGTTTCAGACAAATGCCTATCCAACATCTTCTTAAAGACTTCCAGTGTTGGGGCATTCACAACTTCTGGAGGCAATTTATGTTCCACTGGTTGATTGTTCTGTCAGGAAGTTTCTTCCTCAGTTCTAAGTTGCTTCTCTCCTTGATTAGTTTCCACCCATTGGTTCTTCTCCTGCCCTCAGGTGCTTTGGAGAATAGCTGGACTCCCTCTTCTTTGGGGAAGCCCCTGAAATATTGGAAGGCTGCTATCCTGTCTCCCCTGGTCCTTCTCTTCATTAAACTAGACCTACCCTATGTATAAATCTAAATAAATTAAATTACCCTACCTTTTTTCCTCTCTCCCATCCATTAGAGTGGAGAGATTGCAGAGGAAGGGATTACAAGAGAATAAGTAGGCTGCAATGGGGATACACATCAGAAAGAATGCATGATATTTATGTCAAATGGGTTAATGGATGTAATGAATAATTGAAACATACATGAATGGAAATATCTAACAACTATTTGTGGTAACAATGGAAAATTAGTACTGGAATTGAATATGTTGTATACTCCATGGGAACATTAATGGTGATCTGAGCACACAATGCTCAACAATAGCGATGTATTTAGTTCTGTTGGATGGATGACCTGGGATTCTGATTCTAATTGCAAGAACTGATGCACAAAAACTTGTAACCAAATGACACGCTTGATGGAAGTAGAAGAAAGTATTTTATAGGTGCTGTTTTGTCTTTGTTTGTTTTAAAAATAAAAAATTTACTCAAAAAGAAAGAAAGAAAGAAAGAAAGAAAGAAAGAAAGAAAGAAAGAGGAAGGAAGGAGAAAGAAAGAGAGAAAGAAAGAAAGAAAGAGGAAGGAAGGAGAAAGAAAGAAAGAAAGAAAGAAGAAAGAAAGAGGAAGGAAGGAAGGAAGGAAGGAAGGAAGGAGAAAGAAAGAAAGAAGAAAGAAAGAAAGAGGAAGGAAGGAGAAAGAAAGAAAGAAGAAAGAAAGAAACAAAGAAAGAAAGAGGAAGGAAGGAGAAAGAAAGAAAGAAAGAAAGAAAGAAAGAAAGAAAGAAGAAAGAAAGAAAGAAAGAGGAAGGAAGAAGAAAGAAAGAAAGAAAGAAGAAAGAAAGAAAGAAAGAAAGAGGAAGGAAGGAGAAAGAAAGAAAGAAAGAAAGAAGAAAGAAAGAAAGAAAGAGGAAGGAAGGAGAAAGAAAGAAAGAAAGAAAGAAGAAAGAAAGAAAGAAAGAAAGAGGAAGGAAGGAGAAAGAAAGAAAGAAGAAAGAAAGAAAGAAAGAAAGAAAGAGGAAGGAAGGAGAAAGAAAGAAAGAAAGAAAGAAAGAAAGAGGAAGGAAGGAGAAAGAAAGAAAGAAAGAAAGAGGAAGGAAGGAGAAAGAAAGAAAGAAAGAAAGAACGAAAGAAGGAAGGAAGAAAGAAAGAAAGAAAGAAAGAGGAAGGAAGGAGAAAGAAAGAAAGAACGAACGAAAGAAGGAAGGAAGGAAGAAAGAAAGAAAGAAAGAGGAAGGAAGGAAGGAGAAAGAAAGAAGGAAGGAAGGAAGGAAGGAAGAAAGAAAGAAAGAAAGAAAGAAAGAAAGAAAGAAAGAAAGAAAGAAAGAAAGAAAGAAAGAAAGAAAGAAAGAAAAAGCATGAGAGTGCTGAGAGTCGAAGTCTGCCTATCTTAAAAGGGCCATGTTTGGACACACACACACACACACACACACACACACACACACACACACAAATATACGCCCCGCCCTAGGCTCTCCTTACCTACCACCTTGACTCTCATCGTCCGTGTCAGGGAAAAATCCCGGCCGTTCTCCCTGTAACTGGCCACGCAGGTGTAATCGCCCTCATAAGCTGGCAGGACCACGCCAAAAGTGAGGTTGAGGCCATTGGGGTTGCGATCTGGATAGTTGTATTTCATCAGGTGGCACTCCTGCGATGGGGAGAGGATTGCAAACTGGGTCACAAGGGTGTGTAAACCTTCAGAGTGGCGGCTGGCCACGCCCTAGATCCTGGGGTGGAGTTCAGACAACCAGATGAAGCAGCATCCAATATAAAATCAGATTCCTCAAAGTCTCCATGGATGAAGAGAGCCATGTTGGCCCATCTGGGAAAACCCGAATCTGGAAGCTTCCCGGTTTTCCCCACCCAGTTGAAAGTTCCAGATCCTGCCCCCCACCTACCCACCAGTCCACCCCATGGTCCAATCTCCCACTGCCACAAAGGCAGATTCCTCCCATCCAGTTCAAGTCAGGTGCACAGACAAAGGATGACCTTGGCTTTCTAGAAAGAATGCTGTTATGGCTACCTATCATCTAACGCCGTACAATCCCCCCTCCCGTTTTCCCACAGTAGAAAGTGTGTCAGTGCTGAAGCCCAAGAAGAAAAGATGGCTTGCAGGCATCACAGCAGGCTAGGTAAAGTCTGAACGGCTGCGTTCCCACGAAACCTGAAGCTTGTTCAGATTAAACTCTGATCAGTTTCATGTCGGCTAGAAGGAGGCATGAAACTAGGCAGGGCTTCCAGATCCGAGCAATTACACAACTGTGTAAAAACAGATTACAGGAAGTCCTCCATTTATGACGACAACTAAGCCCAAAATCTCTGTCGCTAAGCAAGCCAGTTGCCTTGTTTAACAACTGTCCCATCAGCAACACATATGTCCAGCTCATTTGTGATCGCCAGTTGAAAATGGTTGATATGTTTAATGAATTTAATAGTTTAATGAAAAGAAGGACTAGGGGAGAAATGATAGCAGTCTTCCAGTATCTCAGGGGCTGCCCCAAAGAAGAGGGCGTCAAGCTATTCTCCAAAGCACCAAAAGGAAAAAACAAGGAGCAATGGGTGGAAACTAATCAAGGAAAGAAGCAACTTAGAACTGAGGAGAAATTTCCTGACAGTCAGAACAATTAATCAGTGGAACAGAAATTGCCTCCAGAAAAGTGTGAATGCCCCAACACTGCAAGTCTTTAAGAAGATGTTGGGTAGCCAGTTGTCTGAAGTGGTGTAGGGCTTCCTGCCTAGGCAGGGGGTTGGACTAGAAGACCTCCAAGGTCCCTTCCAACTCTGCTATTGTATTGTATTGTATATATGGATCTGTCCTTCAGGGCTAACAACGGGAATCCTGGTCCCAGTTGGGTGGTAAATCAAGGACGATCCATAAATTTGATCCATAAATAAAGACATAAAAATATTTCTGGCAGCTCAGCAGAGCCAAATTCCCTGCGCTGCCTTTTCTGACATTTTCGTGAGAAAAGGTTCAGAGGGGAAGAGAGAGAGAGGCGCCTGGGGCAACACCTCCACAAATGTTCACGTTGCGCGTTGAAGAACAGAATAACCAAGTTGGAAGGGACTTTGGAGATTAAGTCACAATAGAGCCGGAAGGGACCTTGGAGGTCATCCAGTCCAGCCCCTGATCAAGCCGGAGATCCTATACCATTTCAGACAAGTCGCTCTCAAGTCTCTTCTTAAAAGCCTGCAGTGATGGAGCCCCTACAACGTCTTGTGACACCATCTCCCCATTAATCCTTCTTTTCTCTAGACTGGCCACACCCAATACCTGCAACCATTCTTCATCTGTTTTAATTTCATTCTCCAGGCCTTTGATCCTCTTCGTTGCTCTTCTCTGCACTCTTTCCAAAGCCTCGACATATTTTGTGTAACGTGGGGACCAAAACAGGATGCGGTATTTCAGGTGCGGCCTTACTCAGGCTTCATAAAGCGGAACTAATCCTTCATGTGATTTTGATTCTATGCCTCTGTTTATACAACCAAGGATTGTCTTCGCTTTTTTTGGCAGCTGCTGCACACGGCTGGCTGACGTTTAAGGGACCGTCCACTAGGACAGGGGTCTCCAACCTTTGCAACTTTAAGTCTGAAGGACTTCAGCTCCCAGAATTCTCCAGCCAGCTTTGCTTTAAAGCAGGGGTCTCCAACCTTTCCAACTTTAAGTCTGAAGGACTTCAGCTCCCACACTTCTCCAGCCAGCTTTGCTTTAAAGCAGGGGTCTCCAACCTTTGCAACTTTAAGTCTGAAGGACTTCAGCTCCCAGACTTCTCCAGCCAGCTTTGCTTTAAAGCAGGGGTCCCCAACCTTTGCAACTTTAAGTCTGGGAGCTGAAGTCCTTCAGACTTAAAGTTGCAAAGGTTGGAGACCCCTGCACTAGGACTTCCAAAGTCCCTCTTCACAGTTTTGAACCAGGTTTTGGCGAATCTGTTCTTGGACCTTTGGTTTTTCCTGCCTAGGTGTAAAACTTTGCTTTTTCTCCACATTACATTTCATGTTGTTGGATCGGGCCCATTGTTCATGTCTGTCAAGATCTTTCTGGATCCTGAGCTTAACTTCTGGGGTATTGGCTGTTTCTGCCAGCTTAGTGTCTCATCTGCAAATTGGATGAGTTCTCCTTTTTCAGGTCCAACCCTCTAAGTATAAGTATTTTTATTTTATTTTATTTTATTTTATTCAATTTATATCCCGCCCTTCTCCAAAAGGACCCAGTATAATCTTAATTGTCATTGTACTTGTTTACAATGAAATTGGTTTTAACCTCACCGGTGCAAAATTATAAGAGAAATGAAAAAACAGAGGGGGGAAAACCTAGCCTGTGCATGGAGTGATTGTGGTTGAATTTAAAAGTGTGACAGCCCAAGAATAGAAACCATCTTTAAACCTGTTTGTTCAGTTGGCTATGCTTTGATGGTAGAAGCGCAAAGAGACACCAACCAGGGTGTGAATCATCTCTACTCAACGCAGGAAGCCCTGTACCGTTTCAGACAAATGCCTATCCAACATCTTCTTAAAGACTTGCAGTGTTGGGGCCTTCACAACTTCTGGGTGCAACTTCTGTCCCACTGATTAATTGTTCTCACTGTCAGGAAATTTCTCCTCAGTTCTAAGTTGCTTCTCTCCTTGATTAGTTTCCACCCATTGCTTCTTGTCCTGCCTTCTGTTGCTTTGGAGAACAGCTTGACTGCCTCTTCTTTGGGGCAGCCCCTCCGATCGATGCTTGTCATTGAGGCTGTCCCCGATGGCTGCCCAGCGCTGCTCATCCCATCCTCCTCGGTCTCTGTGGGGCCGTTGGGGAAAGAGACTTTATGCCACTCCTGATAGAGTTTTATTAGCCGGATAAACGAGCTGTCATCTGCAAATTTATTTCCCCTGGGGATTTAGTTGTGCTGGGCTAATAGATGGCGGAGATTTGAATTTTAATGGATGATGCCCTTCAGCCTAATGAACTAATTCCTCTTCTCTCGTGGGAGGAAAGCAGGGATGGATCAAAAGATAAACAGCTTTCTACCCAGACCCTCCAAACAAGTTGTGTGTGTGTGTGTGTGTGTGTGTGTGTGTGTCACAGAACGGTTGCAGGAACTGGGCCTGGCTGGTCTAGGGAAGGGAAGGACCAGGGGAGACAGGAAAGCATCTTCCAATATTGGAGGGGCTGCCCCATAGAGGAGGAAGGGGGTCAAGCTATTCTCCAAAGCCCCCGAAGGCCAGAGAAGGAAGAATGAATGGAAACTCACCAAGGAGAGATTTAGTTTAGAAATAAGGAGGAATTTCCCAACAGTGAGAACAATCAACCCACAAAACAGAAGTTGCCTTCAGAAGTTGTGAGAGCTTCATCCTTGGAGACTTTCAGGAAGAGACTGGACTCTAGTAACTGGGAGAGGGATCTTGGAGTCCTAGTGGACAACCGTTTAGATAGGAGCCAGCCGTGAGCAGCAGCTGCCAAAAAAGCCAACCCAGTTCTAGGCTGCATCAACAGAGGAAGAGAATCAAGATCACCTGAAGGGTTGATACCACTTATAATGCCTTGGGAAGGCCACACTGGGAATATTTGCATCCAGTTTTGCTCTCCACGATGTAGAAAAGACGTGGAGACTCTGGAAAGAGTGCAGAGAAGAGCAACAAAGAAGATCAGGGGACTGGAGACTAAAACATACAATCTTTGTTGGAGTTGGGTATGCCTAGTCTAACAAAGAGAAGGACCGAGGGTGACACGATAGCAACTTCCAATATTTGAGCAGCTGCCCCAAAGAAGAGGGGCTTAATTTATTCTCGAAAGCACCTGAGGGCAGGACAAGAAAGAAGTCTTCTCCTCCAACCCCCTGCTCAAGCAGGAGACCCTGTGCCATGCCAGACAAGTGGCTGTCTACTCTCTTCTTAAAAACCTCAAGTGATGAAGCACCCACATTTTCTGGTGGCAAGCTGTTCCATAGATTAATTGTTCTGACTGTCAGGCAATTCCTCCTTAATTCCAGGTTGCTTCTCTCCTGGATTAGTTTCCACCCATTGCTTCTTGTCCTGCCCTCAGGTGCTTTGGAGAATAGCTTGACTCCCTCTTCTTTGGGGGAAACCTTGAGATATTGGAAGGCTGCTATCCTGTCTCCCCTGGTCTGTCTTTTCATTAAAGTAGACCTACCCAGTTCCTGCAACCGTTCTTCATGTGTTTGAGCCTCCAGTCCCCTAAAATCATCTTTGTTGCTCTTCTCTGCACTTTTTGAAAAAAGTGGGGGAATCAACCTGTGCAGACCCCAATCGGCCACTGGACCCCCCACCCCCAAATCTTGCAGATGCTGCCTTGACCCCCGTCTCCTTTCCCCCTCACTCACCATGTACCAGCGGACCTGGGGCTCAAGTCCAGCGGGCATGAAGCTCTGCACCTCCGGGCAGGTGAGGTTCTGCTTGACCCTGTCGTGGTACATGAGCACCTCTTCCGGCTTGACCGCTTGGCTGAGGCAGGAGCTGGGGTCCTTGTGCACCACTTCCAGGGGGACGGCGATCTTGCTGCAGTAAGTGGCGTTCCTGCAGGGGAGGAGGCAGGCGTGGGGGAAAAGGAGACGGTCACCCGAGAAGGCAGAGGTTACGACTGCAAATGTCGCTTTAGGGAGCCTGTGGAACTCCAGGCTACCAGATCCTGCACGGGGCATTTGCAGAAGAGGCTTTTGGAGAGGTTATGTTTGCGGAGGGCGGACTCACAAATGCACGACAAAACACACCAACACGCCTTCGCCCCGCCTCTTTACGCGGAGCGTGGGAAAAAGGGCGAGAAACAGGAAGTGGGTGAAATTCAAATCAGGAAATAAGAAAGTGGAACAAGTAAATCCATTTGACCCTGGCTCGTTTCCTCTCTCCCCACACGACAGGTGGCCCTCCCCTTACAGCCCCTCCGTTTACTGACGGTTCCAAGGCACAACAAATGCGATTTACGACCAGTCCTCACCTTAACGACCGTCACACCACTCCTGCAGTCCCCTGATCAAAATTTGGATGCTTGGCCAAACTGGCCTCTCTTTATGACGGTCAAGGCTTCCCGGGGATACGTGGTCCCCTTTTTGTGACCTTGTAATAATATAATATCTGACTTAGAAGGGACCTTGGAGGTCTTCTAGTCCAACCCCGCTTAGTCAGGAAACCTTCCCAGCCGGCTTTTGACAAACCAAAGCCAATGGGGGGGGGGGGGGGGACTGGATTCACTTAATGACTGCGCATCCCACTTAACAACTGCAGTGATTCGCTTAACAACCGTGGCGAGAAAGATGAAAAAATGGGTGTGGCTCACTTAACAACGCCTTTGCTTAGCAACAGAAGTGGTCACGTGATCCTTTTTTGCAGTCAATGGGAGGGGAAGCCCGATTCACTTAACAACCAGGTTACTAAATAACAACCACAGTGATTCGCTTATCAACCGGGGCATAAGACGTCATCAACTTTAGTTGAGTTAGTTAAAACTTTAGTTAAAACACTGTCTCGCTTAGCAACGGGCTCCATTGTGGTCGTACGCCGGTGTCTACCTGGGTCACAAAGTGGGCAGAAGCCCCTCTCTCCCCCAGCCCCTTTTCTGCTCCTCCCCCAGCCCCCAGCCCCTCTCAAGTGTTCCCCCCCCCTCCGTTTCACCCCATAATTAGAAGGGAATGTCCGATCAAGGCAGGCCAATTAATCTGCAGCTTGGTGTGTAACTCACAATCCTTCGCTCCCCAGCCTCTGTCAAAGACAATTACCCTGGCCGATGAAACGTTAATTTTTAAATCCATACGCCATATAATCTAACTCTGGCTGCAAATCACTTGATTTCCCAGCCGTAAACACATCTTTCTCTCTCTCTGCATATAAAAAAAAAAGCGCATCCGTGTGTTTCGAACTCTTGTCTAACCTTGGTTTGTTCTGCATCCTTTACCAGCTTAGTCTGCCTTGATTATCAGAGCTCTGCAGCCTTGGAGGACTTCGACTCCCAGAATGCATCAGTCATGGATCAGGAGTCCCCCCCCCCCCGGCCACTTTAAGCCTTAGAGGACTTCGACTCCCAGAATGCCCCAGTCATATATCAGGGGTCTCCACCCTTGGCCACTTTAAGCCTTGGAGGACTTCAACTCCCAGAATACCCCAGTCATAGATCAGGAGTCTCCCCCCTTGGCCACTTTAAGCCTTGGAGGACTTCAACTCCCAGAATGCTCCAGTCATAGATCAGGAGTCTCCCCCCTTGGCCACTTTAAGCCTTGGAGGACTTCAACTCCCAGAATGCTCCAGTCATAGATCAGGAGTCTCCCCCCTTGGCCACTTTAAGCCTTGGAGGACTTCGACTCCCAGAATGCAGCAGTCATCTATCAGGGGTCTCCACCCTTGGCCACTTTAAGCCTTGACGGACTTCAACTCCCAGAATGCCCCAGCCAGCAAAGCTGGCTGGGGAATTCTGGGAGTTGAAGTCCGCCAAGGCTTAAAGTGGCCAAGGGTGGAGACCCCTGCTTTACATTAATATTAATGATATGATATGATATTAATCACTGTTGTTAAAGCGGCATCTTTTACAGGGGGACCTCGAAGTTCCTACCACAACGGAGCCCCGAATTTCCATAGCCAAGCAAGACTCTGCTTAACCGAGTTCTTCCGCATTTTATGACCTTTTGTGCCACCGTTGTTAAGCAAATCCATGCAGTTGTTAGGTTAGGAACATAGTCGTTAAGTGAATCTGCTTTCCCATGGACGCATGCCGTGTCCAAAGGCCGTAAAAGGGGATCCCGTGACCCCGGGGCATTGTGATCGTCATAAATACGAGTCCATTGCCAAAAGCCTGAATTTGGATGCTCCAACGGTCATCAGTGGGAAAAGAGTCGTAAGTCACCTTTTCCAGGGCCGTCGTAACCTCGGACGGTCACTAAATGAACGGGTGCAAGTTGAGAACTACCTTTATTAGACTATAAGCCACCCAGCATCACCTCAAACCATGATATGTGGGATAAGCATTCGTCTGAAATAGTGTAGGGTTTCCTGCCTAAGCAGGGGGTTGGACTAGAAGACCTCCAAGGTCCCTTCCAACTCTGTTATTTTATTCTATTCTAATTTTTATTCTATTCTATATTCTATATTCTATATTCTATATTCTATATTCTATATTCTATATTCTATATTCTGTTCTGTTCTATTGTATTCTATATTCTATATTCTATATTCTGTTCTGTTCTATTGTATTCTATATTCTATATTCTATATTCTATATTCTATATTCTGTTCTGTTCTATTGTATTCTATATTCTATATTCTATATTCTATATTCTGTTCTGTTCTATTGTATTCTATATTCTATATTCTATATTCTGTTCTGTTCTATTGTATTCTATATTCTATATTCTATATTCTATATTCTATATTCTGTTCTGTTCTATATTCTATATTCTATATTCTATATTCTATATTCTATATTCTATATTCTGTTCTGTTCTCTTCTGTTTTATTCTATTCTACAAGGGTGGCATATAAATTCAATCAAGTCATAATTAATCAACCAATTAATCAATAATAACCTGTTCATAGACCACACCTGGAATACGGCATCCAGTTTTGGTCACCATGCTACAAAAAAAAAGAGGTTGAGACTTTGGGTGAAAAGGTGCAGAGAAGAGCAAGTAAGATGATTAACGGTCTGGAGACTAAAACATAGGAAGCTGCAGGATTTGGGTCTGGCCAGCCTAGAGAGAAAAAAGAATTAGGGGAGACATGAGAGCTGTCTTCCAGTATCTCAGGGGCTGCCCCAAAGAGGAGGGGGTCAATTCATTTTCCAAAGCCCCTGAAGGCAGGACAAGAAACAATGGATGGAAACTAATCAAGGAGAGATTCAATCTGGAATTAAGGAGGAAACTTCCTGACACTGAGGACAATTAGCCAGTGGAACGGCTTGCCACCAGAAGTTGTGGATGTTTTTACAAACTTTTTACCAAGAGATTGGACAACCATTTGTCTGAAATGATCTGGGGTTTTCTGCCTGAGCAAAGTGCTGGACTAGAAGACCTCCAAGGTCCCTTCCAGCTCTATTCTGAATTTAAAATCATGCCCTCGATCCCAAAAGGAAGCCTAGCCTTCTTTGAATTCCTGCAATTCTTTGCAATTTATTTTCACGCCTGCTTTCTTTTCCCTTCTTCTGGACTTGACTGCCGCCTGTAATCCCAAACATCTCATCGCTCAATCCTATCCAAATGCATCAATATAGACATATTTTCCTTTTATCCAAAGATTGCTCAACAAGCTCAGCAAAAAGAAGGGAAAAGGAAAAAAGATCTACCTTGTACACTGCCCGGGCATAAAATCCAGTGCAGAAATTCCCAATTTGCTCTTTTTTAATTTTTATTTATGAAATGTAGAGACTTCCTCTGTGCACCCTCGGCATGCAAAATTCAGCCAGGCCTTTTCCCCAGCAAACACAATTTTTGCACACAGAAAAAGGACCCAGGAAATGCTGCCCTGGAGATGCTATTTGTTGTGTGGCACAGTCACAAGCTTAAACAAATCACACACGGACCCTCCCCAATAAGGAGCTCGCCCACCTCCCCGTTTTCTCATCTACCCCAATTCTCCTCGTCTAACTTGCAGCCTTTCCCCAACCTTCTCGCTGCATTTATGACTTCTTTTAATCAACTTTTCTTTTCCCCCAGACCCTCAAATTTATTGCATTCATTTCAATTCCTCATTTCCATATAAATATTCCTTCCAGCTGTTCCCACATCAGGTGGCCTTTTTCCTCGCTTGAATTTCCACTTCTAGTGGCTGTGCGGGAGAACCTGCCCTTCGCCCTCCTCGCTCCCTTTCCAAACCGGTTTGACTCCCCTTTGCATCGTCTCTGCTTAAGGTCCATGGGGATTCTCCGTCCTCCAAGTCACAGTTGTCTCAAAGGTGGCTTTTTTTCCCCCAAGAGACAACTGGACTTTCTGCTTTTTCTTTTCAGCTGAGAACTGAAGAAGCTTCTTGGCTAAGAAGCGAAACGTCTTCAAAGAAAAAACAGAAAGTCCAGATGCCTCCTGAAAAAAAAGCACCAAATGTATGGTTTTAATAAAGAATTAACAGAATTAGACCAGATATTAACTGGAATAGATGAAAAAATGATGAAGAAATCTCAAGGAAAGAAGCAACTTAGAACTGAGGAAGAATTTCCTGACAGGGAGTATAATTCACCAGTGGAACAGCTTGCCACCAGAAGTTGTGAATGCCCCAACACTGGAGGTTTTTAAGATGTTGGATAACCATTTCTCTGAAGGTCTGTAGGGCTTCCTGCATAAGCAGGGGGTTGGACTAGAAGACCTCCAAGGTCCCTTCCAGCTCTATGACTCTATTCTATTCTAAATTATATTGTTATTTACTAAGTACTGAAAGTGAGCAGGTAAAGGAGATGATGACTGTCTGGGCTAAAAACTTTGGGTAGAATTAGATAAATCAGGGGTCTCCAACCTTTGCAACTTTAAGTCTGAAGGACTTCAGCTCCCAGACTTCTCCAGCCAGCTTTGCTTTAAAGCAGGGGTCCCCACCCTTTGCAACTTTAAGTCTGAAGGACTTCAGCTCCCAGAATTCTCCAGCCAGCTTTGCTTTAAAGCAGAGGTCCCCAACCTTTGCAACTTTAAGTCTGAAGGACTTCAGCTCCCAGAATTCTCCAGCCAGCTTTGCTTTAAAGCAGAGGTCCCCAACCTTTGCAACTTTAAGTCTGAAGGACTTCAGCTTTGCTGGCTGGAGAAGTCTGGGAGCTGAAGTCCTTCAGACTTAAAGTTGCAAAGGTTGGAGACCCCTGAGATAAATGGCAGAAGCTATGAGATAGAAATATTCAATTGACTATGTCAACTGCACATAAAGAATATCTGCATAAAATGTTTGATAGATGGCATTTTTGCACCTGCAAGGCTGGGAAAAATGTATAAAGATAGATCTGTCAAATGCTGGAAGTGTAATCAATCATTATCATCTGGTTCATATCACCATATGTGGTGGACCTGCCCAAAAGCTAAAAAATATTGGACAAAAATACGGACTGGGTTGGAAAAAATGAAAAAGCAACACAGGGACTTGAAGCCAGAGATATTTTTGTTGGGCATTATAATATGATAAAAGGACTGCTATATATATATCTGGTTTTACATATCATAACGGCAACCAGAATTGTATTTACACAGCAGTGGAAACATGATGAGATTCCATCAGAGGAAAAAGTAATTAAGAAAATATTAGAATGCGCAGAAATGAATAGATTAACATTCACTATCAAGGATAAAGAAGAAACTGAATATTTTAAATTTTTTTTGATAATGGGAGGTAATTTATCAGTGGCCGGACAACAGAAGCAGAAGTCAGAAAGGAAAAGGCTCAAAGACAGGAAATGTTAATGTGGATATTTTGTTCAAGATGATGTTAAATATTGTTGTTATTATATGATTATATTATCAATATTATTGTGATGAATACCACAACAAATATGAGGATTATGGCTGTTTAAAAATTAACCGTACCCAGATCACACACTGTTTGATGGAAATTGAATGTTATATAAATAAAATAAATAAAACTTTTTTTTTTTAAAGCACCTTTGAATCAGGTCTGGTTAGTGCTTAGAGGGCTGGAGGCTGGATAAGGAAGGTGAGAAAAATGCCACTTGCAAGAGGGGATTTGGGTTTATGGAGGGATCGAGGGGTCCTTGGTGCTCTCTGAGCTTAGTGGTTTTCTTGTAGACGTTTCATGACCCAACTAGGGAACAGCATCAGGGATAGGATTACCAGGGATGATGTCACCTTATTTGGGTCACCAGGCATCTGCAAGAAAATCATCAGACCCAGACAGCACCATGGTCCTCCTTCTGCTCCTTTCCCTCCTCCCTCTGCCCTGAAAACCCATTTCCTCATAACACTGATGCTGTTACCTAGTTGGGTCACGAAATGTCTGCAAGAAAATCACCATGCTCAGAGAGCACCAAGGACCCCACAATTCATTTTTTCCTCCTCCTCCTCCTCCTTCCTCTTCCTCCTCCTCATCTCCGAAACCACACTCCCTTCTAAGACTGAGGATGTTCCCTAGTTGGGTCGTGAAACGTCTGCAAGGAAACCCCCCAGCTGTCAGCCTCTAATTTTGTTCTGCTTTTGCCTGCAAAGGCTGACATGTTGAAAAGGGGGGAGGGCTGGGGGTTGCTAAGCTACTAAGGGGGCAGGAGATAGAGGCGGTTACAGTTGTTATCACATTCAGCTAACGAACTGCATTCCATTCTGATGATGGCCCTGAGAAGGAGCTGCACCTGATGCCGTGGCTGACTTTGCATTGGACAATATGCTGGGGTCAAAGGGGGGAGGTTGGGTTATGCTTTGTTACGTATGTTGCGCGCCTAAATGTTTCATTCCTTGCTTGACTTTGACTGGAGTCTCATCATTACCAGTAAAAGTAGCTTTGATCTTTCTAAATGAAGTCAAGTGTGTTCTTTCTTGATGATTGATGGAAACAGTCATGACACCAGCTCAGAGAGCATCCAGGATCCCCCACAGTTCAGCCCAGAGCTCCAACTATTCTCCTTTATGGAGGGATCAAATTGTGGGGAGCATCAGAAGGTGTGTGTGTGTGTCCCCTCCAGGGGAAGGAAGCTCACCTGAGCATGCAGGTGTAATTCCCGGTGTCGTTGAGCAGAGCCGGGCGGAACCAGAGCATGTCCTTCTCCTTGCTGATGTGGTTGTCGGGATGGCGGAAGTTGATGGGCTCCTCTAGGTCCTGGCCTTGCCCGATCCAGTACCAGATGAGGGTCAAGCCGGCCGAGTGGGCAGTGCTGTAGTTGTACTTCACAAAAGCCACAAAGAGCGGGCACTTGATCTTGGCAGGCTCCCCGCTGTAGACCGGCTTGTGCTTCATGGTGTCCACCCCCCAGTCGTCACAGCGCTCTGGAACCCCCCCAAAAAGAGAGTTAGATGCCAGTCGCCTATTACAATTACAATTACAAGAGCAGAGTTGGAAGGGACCTTGGAGGTCTTCTAGTCCAACCCCCTGTCTAGGCAGGAAACCTTATACCGTTTCAGACAATTGGCTATCCAACATCTTCTTGAAGACTTCCAGTGTTGGGGCATTCACAACTTCTGGAGGCAACTTCTGTTCCACTGATTAATTGTTTTCACTGTCAGGAAATTCATCCTTAGTTCCAGGTTGCTTCTCTCCTTCATTAGTTTCCACCCATTGCTTCTTGTCCTGCCCTCAGGTGCCTTGGAGAATAGCTTGACTCCCTCTTCTTTGGGGCAGCCCCTGAGATATTGGAAGGCTGCTATTGTGTCTTCCCTGGTCCTTCTCTTCATTCAACTAGACACACCCAGCTCCTGCAACCGTTCTTCCTATGTTTGAGCCTCCAGTCCCCTAATCATACTTTGGATACCTACTCTTTCCAACTTCCAAAGAGGTTTGGGGGGGCTGGACTAGATGACCTACAAGGTTCCTCTGTTAATCTGTTATTATTCTGTTATTCAGAAGTTGTGGGAACTTCATCCCTGGAGCCTTTCAAGAAGAGACTGGGCTGCCATGTGTCAGAAATGCCCCAAGGCCCCCTGCTTTGGGGAGGGTTGGACTAGATGACCTTCAAGGCTCTTTTATTCTACTATTCTGTTAAACTGCATGTCTAGCGCAAAGGAATGGAAACTAACTAAGCAGAGAAGCAACTTAGAACTGAGGAGAAATGTCCTGACAGTGAGGACAATTAATCAGTGGAACAGAAGTTGCCTCCAGAGGTTGTGACACTGCAAGTCTTCAAGAAGATGCTGGATAACCATTTGTCTGAAACGGTATAGGGCTTCCTGCCTAGGCAGAGGGTTGGACTGGATGACCTCCAAGGTACCTTCCAACTCTGCTATTGTGAATAAAATATGCAACTGATAATGAATGACTGAATGCCTTCTCTGGGGCAGCCCCTCCAATATTGGAAGATGCTCTCCTGTCTCCCCTGGTCCTTCCCTCCCCTAGATCAGCCAGGCCCAGTTCCTGCAACCATTCATCGTAGGTTTGAGTCTCCATCTTCCTAATCAGATTCAGATTAATAGAGTTGGAAGGGACCTTGGAGGTCATCTAGTCCAACCCCCTGCCCAAGCAGGAGACCCTGCACCAGTGATGGCTAACCTTTTTTGGCTTGCATGCCAAAAGCGGGGGGAGCGCAGGGGGGGGGTCATGCGTGAGTGTGTGCCACACCCATAATCCTATGTGTGCGACCCCCTGCTTTTGGCGTGCTTTTTTCGCCATGGGGAGGGTGAAAACAGCCTCCTCTCCCCACCTCCAGAGGCTTTGGGAGCTTCCCTGAAGCCTCCAGAGGGCGAAAAACGGCCTCAAAAGAAGACCTAAATCAATTGGCCAGCGTACACAATTGCACTGGAGCTGACAGGGCAACGCTTCGCGTGCCTTAAGAAATGATTCCGCGTGCCACCAGAGGTTCGCCATCATGGCCCGACACCATTTCTGACAGATGGAAAGTCCGGCCTCTTCTTGAAAGCCTCCAGGGATGATGAAGCTCCCACAACCTCTGAAGGCAACTCCTGTTCCATGGGTGGATTCTTCTCCCTGTCAGGAAATTTCTCCTTATTTCTAGGTTTGATCTCTCCTTGGTCAGTTTCCATCCATTCTTCCTTCTCTGACCTTCGGGGGCTTTGGAGAATAGCTTGACCCCCTTCCTCCTCCTCTCTGGGGCAGCCCCTCCAATATTGGAAGATGCTCTCCTGTCTCCCCTGGTCCTTCTCTTCCCTAGACTAGCCATGTCTCTCTTTTTTCTTTTTTCATTATTTTTTCCTTCCTTCCCTCCTTCTGTCCACCTTTCCTTCCTTCCATCCCTCCCTCCCTCCCTTCCACTTTCTTTCTTTCTTTCTTTCTTTCTTTCTTTCTTTCTTTCTTTCTTTCTTTCTTTCTCTTTCTTGTGCTTTGGAGAATAGCTTGACCCCCTTCCTCCTCTCTGCGGCAGCCCCTCAAATATTGGAAGATGCTCTCCTGTCTCCCCTGGTCCTTCTCTTCCCTAGACTAGCCAGGCCCAGTTCCTGCAACCATTCTTCGTATCTTTTAGCCTCCAGTCCCCTAAATCATCCTGGTTGCTCTTTGGATGCATCCATGAAATCACTGGGAATCAAATGAAGTTTGAACTACAACGTCCATAAATCTCAGCCAACCACTAGCAAATGGAGCTCCTTCCACTCTTGCGAGGAGAGAGATACGGCTGCATGAGATCATTTTTGCATCACATTCATTAAGAAGAGTGGGAAGGTGTGGGCTCTCTTGGCTGGCCCCCTTCGGGCAACATTCCCACTTCCCAAAGCCAGCCTGCTGTTCCCTCTTAACAACGGCTCGTTAATTGTCCTTCTGGATTCAATAGCAACCTTTTAAAAGGATTCTCCAAGCCTGGTGGTAGCCAGATATGTTTACACTCCCTTTTAATCTCCTCCCTATCAGCTCTCCTTCGCTTTAAAGAAAAGTTCTCTTTGCAAGCCAACACCTTAACTGGCACTAGGGATTCCTGACAATTTTCCAATTAGACAAATTAAATTTCCTCACCGTTTCCGTGGGTTCAATAACATCCCTTCCTTGCATTATATTCTGGCTTCCCACCCCTCGTTTCTCAACCTCAGCAAATTTAAGAGAGGGCTGGGCTCCCAGCTCTCCCAGAATTCCCCAGCTGGCAGGGTCTGAAATTGCTCAAGACTATCGCAAAGCCACAAAGATGATTAGGGGACCGGAGGATAAAACACAGGAAGAAAAGTTGCAGGAATTGGGTATCCCATCTTCGAGAAGCGATTTGACAGTTGCTTGAGTGAAATGGCATTGGGCCTCCTGCATGAGCAGGGGGTTGGACTAGAGGACCTCCAAGGTCCCTTTTAACTCTGTCCTTCCTTCCTTCCTTCCTTCCTTCCTTCCTTCCTTCCTTCCTTCCTTCCTCTCTACATCCCTTTAAAAATGTTTTTTTAAGAAGAGGTTGGATAGTCACTTGTCTGAAATGCTGCAGGGTTTCCTGCTTGAGCAGGGGGTTGGACTAGAGGACCTCCGAGGTCCCTTCCAACTCGGTTATTCTGCTATCCTGTTATTTTGAGGGGCTGCCACAAAGAAGAGGGTGTATACCTACTCTCCAAAGGACCAGAAGGCAGAACAAGAAGCAATGGGTGGAAACTAAGCAAGGAGAGAGGCAACCTGGAATTAAGGATGAATTTCCTAACAGTGAGGACAAATAACCAATGGAACTGCCTGCCACCAGAAGTTGTGGGTGCTCCATCACTGGAGGTTTTCAAAATAGCAATAGAACGTAAGACTTACATACCGCTTCACAGCAGTTTACAGAGTCGGCCACTTCTTCCCCCAACAACCTGCCTCCTCATTTGACCCATCTGGGAAGGATGGAAGGCTGAGTCAACCTTGAGCCTGCTGGGATTCGAACTGCCGAACTGCAGCTAGCAGTCAGCAGAAGTGGCCTGCCTGCCGTTCTGCGCTCTAACCTCTGCACCACCTTGGCTCTCAAGAGACTGGACAGCCGTGTGTCTGAAATGGCGTAGGGTTTCCTGCCTGAGGAGGGGGTTGGACTAGAAGACCTCCCAGGTCCCTTCCCTGATTAGCCTGTTATTTCTGTTGTGCGTTTGATTCTGGTTGGCTGTGTGGGTTGCCATGCCACCCGTGTGAAATAGGATGTGCGGTTTGCACACTTTGGCAGATGCCACAAGTTCTCCCGGAAGCTGAGAGGACGTTTTTTTAAAGCAAAAAATAGACGGCGGTTGGCAGGAACCGCTTTTTCAGTAAAAGTGGCATTAATCGGAATTTTGCATCCTGGGCATCCTAAGATCTCCTGCAGAAGGAGAAAATCTCTTTTAAGGGAAAGAAATCCCTTAAAGCAGGGGTCTCCAACCTTTGCAACTTTAAGTCTGAAGGACTTCAGCTCCCAGACTTCTCCAGCCAGCTTTGCTGGCTGGAGAATTCTGGGAGCTGAAGTCCTTCAGACTTAAAGTTGCAAAGGTTGGAGACCCCTGCCTTAAAGGTAGACCCAGAACAATTTGGATAGGGATTGTGAGAGGCAGCATCTTCTCAACACAGGCAGCCCTCGCTTAGCGACCCCAATCAGGAACACGGATTGCAGTCACTAAGTGAGCAACCCGTGATTTCCCTCTTTCCGGATCAAAAAGCTACACCTACCATATTTTTCGGACTATAAGACGCACCAAGATTTTGAAGAGGTAAGTAAGTAAAAGAAAAGGGTTTTGCCCTCCCTCGGCAGGCCTCAGCAGGGCTGGGGGGGGGGGGGCGGAAGGGAAAAATGCCCCCCCCCCGGTTTTGGTGAAAAATGGCCCGTTTTCCCCAAAAATGGGGGCGAGGCCAAAAATTGGTGTATAAGACACACCAAAATTTCCACTCACTTTTAAGGGGAGGGGGGGGGAGAAAGGTGCGTCTTATACTCCCAAAAATACGGTAGTCCTTGACTTACGACCATTCGCTTAGTAACTAGGATGACAGTGCTGGAGAAAGGGTTCGCTTAACAACGGTGTCAAGGAAAGTCCCGTGGCGAGTGTGCGTCCTGCATTCCCAGCTGAACGGAAGGAGGATCTTGTTGTGCGTCTTGACTGTGTACAAGCAGGAGGTTCAGTCCTGCCCTGTGGCTGAAGCTTTGGGTGCCTGGGCACATTGGGCGCCCCCCGTGTGTGTGGGGGGGGGGAGTGGAGGGGGGTTGTGTGAATGCAGCCTTGTCCTTCCGTCCACCCCGGGGGGGCTCGACTCGTGGGCGCACTCACCAGAGGTGCTGACCAGCAGGCCCGGCGCGTGGAGGCAGGCGGCGATCAGGAGGACTTGCTGGGCCTTCATCCTGCAGGGAAAACAAGAGCAGAGCGGGGGAGAGGTTGAGGGTCTCGGGTTCTATGGAGCCCAAACACCATCCGCGGACTTGGGGGGGGGGGTATCTCTCACAATGCCAGCCGCGTGGTAACCACTGAGGAGGAGGGGAGCTGGGGGGAGAGGAGGAGGAAGAAAAGGAAGAGGAAAAGGGGAGGAGGAGGAGGAGGAGGAGGAGGAGGAGGAGAAGGAGAGGAAGGAGGAGAAGGAGAAGGAAGAGGAGGAGGAGAAGGGGGAGGAGGAGAAGGAAGAGGAGGGGAAGGAGGAGGAGGAGAGAAAGGAGGAGGAGGAGGAGGAAGAGGAGGAGGAGAAAGAAGAAAAGGAGGAGAAGGAGAAGAAGAAAGAGGAGGAGGAAGAGGAGGAGGAGAAAGAAGAGAAGAAGGAGAAGGAGAAGAAGAAAGAGGAGGAGGAGGAGGAGAAAGAGGAGAAGAAGAAGAAAGAGGAGGAGGAGAAAGAGGAGGAGGAGAAGGGAAGGCCAGCCAGAGAGATTCAGAGATTCAGGGAGCAAGACCCTCTCTTTGATGGATGAGATCTTAGGAGCCCCCTTCCTTCCTCCCCAGCCCTTCCCCCTTATTTCTGGGGATGCTTCCCCCCCCGAGACCTCCACCTCCTTCAAAACCTGCTCCCCGAAAGACAAACCGAGCCGAGGAAAGACCCCCACAGACGCAGTCAAGGCAGGGAGCCAACTGGAAGGGCTTCCCCAGACTTACACCCCTCTCCCCCCCATCACTTCCCTCGGCTGGTGTTACATGTGTGTCCTTCCTCTTTCTCACACTCCCACATGACAGCTGAAGACCCAGCAAGACACACACAGCCTCAGTCAACACCCCCCCCCCGCCCCCTCCCAAGCTCGGGTGGCAAAGCAGGTCTGCTGGCAGTGGGCACAAAACCCCCTGGCACAGGACACCCCCCCCCTCTCTCTCTCAGTGTTTTATTTTTTAAAGGCGCAACACAGAACCTGCTTCAAAGCTGAATCCCTTCTGAGCATTCGGCACAAGTAGCCATGCGATAGTTATGATGATGTTGATTATTATTGTTATTGTTATTGTTATTATTGTTATTATTATTATTTTTAAAGCAGGAGGAAAACAACCCACCAACCCACCCTGGGGTCAGTCGCCAAGGTTGAGAAACCCTGCCTTAGTGCTTTGTGGGTCAGTTCGAGCCGAAGGAAGAACACAAACTGCATTTACGAACCTTCTCTGTGTTTGGCTGTTTTCTTTAACCCTTTGGAACCCGACAACAGACATGGGAACAAAAACAGACCCCCACCCCACATTTCTGGGGAACCTGCAGTTTAAAAAAATGCTTTAAAAGGTAAAAATTATAAAAAGATGTGATCATTGGAACTTCCTCACCACCACCTTTTTAGTATTTTTTTTTACTACTGGTTCTGCAAACCAGTAGCATTTTTTTACTACCGGTTCAGGCAAACCGGCCCCAACCCATAGCATTTCACCCCTGGTTCGACTCTCCCCATCCCTTGGCATCCTTTAGATCAGGGGTCTCCAACCTTTGCAACTTTAAGTCTGAAGGACTTCAGCTCCCAGACTTCTCCAGCCAGCTTTGCTTTAAAGCAGGGGTCTCCAACCTTTGCAACTTTAAGTCTGAAGGACTTCAGCTCCCAGACTTCTCCAGCCAGCTTTGCTTTAAAGCAGGGGTCTCCAACCTTTGCAACTTTAAGTCTGAAGGACGTCAGCTCCCAGACTTCTCCAGCCAGCTTTGCTTTAAAGCAGGGGTCTCCAACCTTTGCAACTTTAAGTCTGAAGGACTTCAGTTCCTAGACTTCTCCAGCCAGCTTTGCTTTAAAGCAGGGGTCTCCAACCTTTGCAACTTTAAGTCTGAAGGACTTCAGCTCCCAGACTTCTCCAGCCAGCTTTGCTTTAAAGCAGGGGTCCCCAACATTTGCAACTTTAAGTCTGAAGGACTTCAGCTCCCAGACTTCTCCAGCCAGCTTTGCTTTAAAGCAGGGGTCCCCAACATTTGCAACTTTAAGTCTGAAGGACTTCAGCTCCCAGACTTCTCCAGCCAGCTTTGCTTTAAAGCAGGGTTCTCCAACCTTTGCAACTTTAAGTCTGAAGGACTTCAGCTCCCAGACTTCTCCAGCCAGCTTTCCTTTAAACCAGCGGTCTCCAACCTTTGCAACTTTAAGTCTGAAGGACTTCAGCTCCCAGACTTCTCCAGCCAGCTTTGCTTTAAAGCAGGGGTCTCCAACCTTTGCAACTTTAAGTCTGAAGGACTTCAGCTCCCAGACTTCTCCAGCCAGCTTTGCTTTAAAGCAGGGGTCTCCAACCTTTGCAACTTTAAGTCTGAAGGACTTCAGCTCCCAGACTTCTCCAGCCAGCTTTGCTTTAAAGCAGGGGTCTCCAACCTTTGCAACTTTAAGTCTGAAGGACTTCAGCTCCTAGACTTCTCCAGCCAGCTTTGCTTTAAAGCAGGGGTCTCCAACCTTTGCAACTTTAAGTCTGAAGGACTTCAGCTCCCAGACTTCTCCAGCCAGCTTTGCTTTAAAGCAGGGGTCCCCAACCTTTGCAACTTTAAGTCTGAAGGACTTCAGCTCCTAGACTTCTCCAGCCAGCTTTGCTTTAAAGCAGGGTTCTCCAACCTTTGCAACTTTAAGTCTGAAGGACTTCAGCTCCTAGACTTCTCCAGCCAGCTTTGCTTTAAAGCAGGGTTCTCCAACCTTTGCAACTTTAAGTCTGAAGGACTTCAGCTCCCAGACTTCTCCAGCCAGCTTTGCTTTAAAGCAGGGGTCTCCAACCTTTGCAACTTTAAGTCTGAAGGACTTCAGCTCCCAGACTTCTCCAGCCAGCTTTGCTTTAAAGCAGGGGTCTCCAACCTTTGCAACTTTAAGTCTGAAGGACTTCAGCTCCTAGACTTCTCCAGCCAGCTTTGCTTTAAAGCAGGGGTCTCCAACCTTTGCAACTTTAAGTCTGAAGGACTTCAGCTCCCAGACTTCTCCAGCCAGCTTTGCTTTAAAGCAGGGGTCCCCAACCTTTGCAACTTTAAGTCTGAAGGACTTCAGCTCCTAGACTTCTCCAGCCAGCTTTGCTTTAAAGCAGGGTTCTCCAACCTTTGCAACTTTAAGTCTGAAGGACTTCAGCTCCTAGACTTCTCCAGCCAGCTTTGCTTTAAAGCAGGGTTCTCCAACCTTTGCAACTTTAAGTCTGAAGGACTTCAGCTCCTAGACTTCTCCAGCCAGCTTTGCTTTAAAGCAGGGGTCTCCAACCTTTGCAACTTTAAGTCTGAAGGACTTCAGCTCCCAGACTTCTCCAGCCAGCTTTGCTTTAAAGCAGGGGTCTCCAACCTTTGCAACTTTAAGTCTGAAGGACTTCAGCTCCCAGACTTCTCCAGCCAGCAAAGCTTATTATGTATTTACCCACATAGCAAAGCTGGCTGGAGAAGTCTGGGAGCTGAAGTCCTTCAGACTTAAAGTTGCAAAGGTTGGAGACCCCTGCTTTACATGGGGCGCCCAGCCTTCCCAAACACTCCAGGGGGAAAAATACCCCCAGCTGCAGGGAAGAGCTGGGGAGGGTCTTCCCCCCACCCACCTCCTTGGCCATGATCTGCCCTCTTTGTGTCTCAAGCCCCTGGCCAGGAAGGCTGCCTCATGGCATGTGTTTTCTCCCTCTGCCAACCTAGCAACCAAAGCCAGAGCCCCTGGCAACCAGACCTTGGCCGGAACACCGGAAAATGTATTTTAATTTTCCTCGGAGCAGCTCCGGCTGCAAAGGACATCACGGTGGGCTCTGAGACCCCCTGGCAATGACCTCGAAGGACGAAGGGGGGCTTGGGGACGCCTGCTCCAGCTTCAGGTGGGCTCTAGGTCGACAGACATACGTTGAGGGAGGCTTTGGGATGGTTGTTTGTGAAGGAGCTCTCGCCTCCCCATCAGGAGGTGGTGAGTTCGATCCTAGGTAGAGGCAGATGGAGGGTCTCCTGCTTGGGCAGGGGGTTGGACTAGATGAACTGCAAGGTCCCTTCCAACTCTGTTAATCTGAAAGAAAGAAAGGAAGGAAGGAAGGAAGGAAGGAAGGAAGGAAGGAAGGAAGGAAGGAAGGAAGGAAGGAAGGAAGGAAGGAAGCTCTTGCCTCCCAGTCAGGAGGTGGTGAGTTCGATCCTAGGTAGAGGCCGATGGAGGGTCTCCTGATTGGGCAGGGGGTTGGACTAGATGACCTGCAAGGTGCCTTCCAACTCTTGTTTATCTGTTAATCTGCTGGGTCAAAATATGGCTTTAAAAAAACCATTTAAAACCCATCCTTGCAATTTAAAGCAAAATTGAAGCGAAGATCATGAAGCCCCATCAGGGTTTTACTTAGCAGCTGCTTCACTTAGTGACACATTTCTGGTCGTAACTGAGGTTGCTAAAGAAGGATTATTGAGAGGACTTTGTAAGAAGGGCCTGGGATTTTCAGAGCGTCCTTTCCGGGCTTGGCAAATCCATTGAGAGGTGAGGTTTCTGGCTTTTTTTTTTAAAGAGTTTTTCATTACGTACGTTTAAGAATTCAGAAACATCCGTGAGAAGTGCCAGGGCCTCCTAATATTGGAATATTTCAAGTGTGTCTCAGTGAGTTGCATCGATTGCTCCTGTAAGGGTGAGTGGGTCTTCAGACCTCCTGGCCTTTGAAGGGCTCTGTGGAGAGGAGGGGAGAGGAGAGGAGAGGAGAGGAAAGGAAAGGAAGAGAAGAGAAGAGAAGAGAAGAGAAGAGAAGAGAAGAGAAGAGAAGAGAAGAGAAGAGAAGAGAAGAGAAGAGAAGAGAAGAGAAGAGAAATACGAGTAGAGTAGAATAGGAATAAGAATGAATAGAATAGAATATAGAAGAATAGAATAAAATTAGAAATTATAGAGAAGAGAAGAAGGAATAGAATAGAATAGAATAGAATAGAAATATGAGCAAAGTAGAGTAGAATACGAATAAGAATGAATAGAATAGAATATAGAAGAATAGAATAGAATTAGAAATAAGAGTATAGAGAAAAGAGAAGAGAAGAGAAGAGAAAAGAGAAGAGAAGAAGGAATAGAGAATAGAATAGAACAGAACAGAATAGACAATAGAATAGAAATAAGTGTAAAATAGAAATAGGAATAGGAATAGGAATAGAAATAGAAATAATAGAAATAGAAATAGAAATAAATAGAAATAGAAATAGAAATAGAAATAGAAATAGAAATAGAAATAGAAATAGAAATAGAAATAGAAATAGAAATAGAAATAGAAATAGAAATAAATAGAAATAGAAATAGAGTAGAGTAGAGAAGAGAATAAGGAATAGAGAATAGAAGCTGGAAGGGACCTTGGAGGTCTTCTAGTCCAACCCTCTGCTCGAGCAAGAGACCGTGCACCACTTCAGACAAACGATTGTCCAGTCTCTTCTTAAAAACCTCCAGTGATGGAGCGCCCACGATTTCTGGTGGCAAGCTGTTCCACTGGTTAATTGTCTCACTCTGAGGAAGTTTCTCCTCAATTCCAGGTTGCTTCTCTCCTGGATTAGTTTCTAACTCAAAGGATGGAGTTGAGGCCAGAATTATTTCTACTAGGGATCGCAAAAGAAAAACATGGCAAAGGTGGACTATATTTAATGCTGCACATATTAACGGCGGGAAGACTGGTTTTGGCACAAAATCGGCAAAATAAAGGAGACTCCCTGGGAACAAGAAATCATAAAGAAGAGACTGACGTGCGCAGAGATGGACAGACTGACTCTAGAGCTCAAAGACAAGAGGGAGACGGAATATCACGAAATCTGGTATCGATGGTCAGAAAGGAGGGAAAAAGGTCAGGACAGAGAAACACGGATGAGTTAAGAACTGGAAAAATCTGGTATTATGATTGCGTGATAGGTAGGAATTGGATATGTATTTGATTAGGAATTATATAAAAGAAAGACTCAATGGACAGGTAATCTGACTGACTACACACACCTGTGTAACGGATATAAAATGTCATTATTGAAAGATCTAATCGCTATATGGAAATATTTATGCCAGAAATGTCGCACGAGGGCCAATGTTTTTAATGTTTATCTAATACAGTGTTTCTCAACCTTGCCCACTTTAAGTCCTGTGGACTTCAACTCCCAGAATCCCCCAGCCATCCTTTAAGTCCTGTGGACTTCAACTCCCAGAATCCCCCAGCCAGCCTTTAAGTCCTGTGGACTTCAACTCCCAGAATCCCCCAGCCAGCCTTTAAGTCCTGTGGACTTCAACTCCCAGAATCCCCCAGCCAGCCTTTAAGTCCTGTGGACTTCAACTCCCAGAATCCCCCAGCCAGCCTTTAAGTCCTGTGGACTTCAACTCCCAGAATCCCCCAGTCAGCCTTTAAGTCCTGTGGACTTCAACTCCCAGAATCCCCCAGCCAGCTGTGCTGGCTGGGGGAATTCTGGGAGTTGAAGTCCACAGGACTTAAAGTGGCCAAGGTTGAGAAACACTGATCTAATAAAAACCTTTAAAAAAAAAAAGGCTCAGTTGCAAAGTTTGGTCAAGTTAGGAGGCGACAATGTGTTCAGGCTGCCTTTGCACAACACACAACACACTCGCCCTGACCCAGTTTCTGCCCCGATTGATTTCCCGGGTTTGCTGGCAAAATCAATCAGGAATCAATGAACTTCCAGGCCCTGGGAAAAACTCTGGAGAAAATCCCTGGGAGCCTGGCCCTCCGCCAAGCCAGTCATCAGCAGACACAGCGAGGTAAACCAGGTGTTTGCATCACGCCATTCAACAGAGGGACAATCCAACAGCCAGGAAGGGAACCAAAGCTTTGCCAGCCAGTCTATATGCAGATCAGGATTAACCCCAGACGGAGAATCCAGATGTAAACACCGCCACCCTCAAGGAAAGGCCAACTCAGAGAAACAGGCAGAAAACAACAGCCGAACCGAGGAACCGACAGGAAGAACAACCCACTGGCACTGACGCAATTCTGTCGCATTGGTTTTTTACTAAAAGGGAGGAGAAAAATTCACCTGGCCTGAGTAAAATAAACTATGAATTTTAATTTTTAATTTAATTGTCAATTGTCAATCGGTTATTGGATTTACTATTTAATCTTTTTTTAACTTTTGTAATATGCGTTTTTATGTTGAGCGCCGCCCTGAGTCCTTTGGGAGAAGGGGGGCATATAAACCCAATAAATCCTGATCCTAAATATGTATATCGAAAAGGAATTATAAATACCATCAACCTAAAAGGGAGCTGGCTCAAAAGCTGAAATACATCAGGTAAAAGAGATGGAGACTGGGGGAGGAGAGGAGAGAGGGAAGAAGAGAGGGATAAGAGAGAGGGTAAAGGGGGGGGAAGAGGAGGAGAGAAAGGAGGAGTGGAAAGGGGAGAGATGAGAAGGGGAGAGGAAGGGGAAGTAGAGAAGGATGACAGAGGGAAGAAAGGACGTAGGGAGGGGGAGGAGAGAAATGAGGAGTGGGAAGGGGAGGGAGGAGAAGGAGAGAGAGGGAGGGGAAGTAAAGAAGAGAGGGATAAGAGAGAGCGTAAGGGGGAAGAGGAAGAGAGAAAGAAGGAATGGAAAGGTGAGGGAGAAGGAGAGAGAGGAAGGGGAACTAGAGAAGAGAGGGATAAGAGAGAGGGGAAGGGGGGAAGAGGAAGAGAGAAAGAAGAAGTAGAAAGGGGAGGGAGGAGAAGGAGAGAGGGAGGGGAAGTAGAGAATAGAGGGATAAGAGAGAGGGGAAGGGGGGGAAGAGGAAGAGAGAAAGAAGGAATGGAAAGGGGAGGGAGGAGAAGGAGAGAGGGAGAGGAAGTAGAGAAGAGAGGGATAAGAGAGAGGGTAAGGGGGAAGAGGAAGAGAGAAAGAAGAAGTAGAAAGGGGAGGGAGGAGAAGGAGAGAGGGAGGGGAAGTAGAGAAGAGAGGGATAAGAGAGAGGGTAAGGGGGGGAGAGGAAGAGAGAAAGAAGAAGTAGAAAGGGGAGGGAGGAGAAGGAGAGAAGAGAGGGATAAGAGAGAGGGTAAGGGGGGAAGAGGAAGAGAGAAAGAAGAAGTAGAAAGGGGAGGGAGGAGAAGGAGAGAGGGAGGGGAAGGAGAGAAGAGAGGGATAAGAGAGAGGGTAAGGGGGGAAGAGGAAGAGAGAAAGAAGAAGTAGAAAGGGGAGGTAGGAGAAAGAGAGAGGGAGGGGAAGTAGAGAAGAGACGGATAGGAGAGAGGGGAAGTGGGGGAAGAGGAGCGAAAGGAGGAGTGGTAAGGGGAGGGAGGAGCAGAGGAAGGAGAAGTAGAGAAGAGAGGGATAGGAGAGGAAAGAAAGGAGAGGAGGAGAGAGGAAGAAGAAAGTGATGGATAAAGTACAAATTACAAAGAGGGTGTATAATTGCCAATAATTGTCTTTTGGGGAGTTGATGGTCAGATGAATTGATGTAAACATTTAATAACACAATGATCTTCCTTATGTGTTAGTATGCGTGGGATTATAAGGTTATGAAAATGGAAAGATAAAAAAAACTTTCATGAAAAGAAATGGAGTGGGTGGGGGGGGCATCGTCTTCTTGTGACCCCACCCACCACGCCTTCTGATCCAACCAGCCCAGAAAATGCTCTTGTGCAATTGGCTTTCCCACAGTTGCCCAATGCTGCTTTTCCCTCCTCGTGCCTCAATCATCACCACTTAACTAAACAAGGCAGCTGAAGAGCATTTGCCAAGTGTGTGTGGCAAGTGCCAGGAGGACCTGGGAGCGGCTTTCCAAAGGCATTTTTGGGCACAAGCCAAGCTCAGCTGCACCTGGGCGGGTATGGGATGGAACAGCCCAAGGCAGATGTGGAGACTCTGGAAAGGGTGCAGAGAAGAGCAACCAAGAGGATTAGGAAGTTGGAGGCTAAAAGATACGAAGAACGGTTGCAGGAACTGGGCCTGGCTGGTCTAGGGAAGAGAAGGGGAGACAGGACACAAGAAAGGCACAAGAAAGAGAAAGAAAGAAAGAGAAGGAGGGAGGGAGGGGTGGAAGGAAAGGAGGACAGAAGGAAGGAAAAAATAATGAAAGAAGAAAAAAGAGAGGCCTGGCTGGTCTAGGGAAGAGAAGGACCAGGGGAGACAGGAGAGCATCTTCCAATATTGGAGGGGCTGCCCCAGAGAGGAGGAAGGGGGTCAAGCTATTGTCCAAAGCACAAGAAAGAGAGAGAGAGAAAGGAAGAAAGGAAGGAAGATGGGAGGGAGGGAAGGAAGGAAGGAAGGAAGGAAGGGGAAGAGAGAGATGGAAGGAAGGAAAGGTGGACAGAAGGAAGGAAGGAAAAATAATGAAAAAAGAAAAAAGAGAGACATGGCTAGTCGAGGGAAGAGAAGGACCAGGGGAGACAGGAGAGCATCTTCCAATATTTGAGGGGCTGCCCCAGAGAGGAGGAAGGGGGTCAAGCTATTCTCCAAAGCCCCCGAAGGCCAGAGAAGGAAAAATGGAGGGGAACTGACCAAGGAGAGATTCAACCTGGAAATAAGGAGGAATTTCCTGACAGGGAGGACAATCAACCCATGGAACAGAAGTTGCCTTCAGAAGTTGTGGGAGTTTCATCCCTGGAGGCTTTCAAGAAGAGACTGAGCTGCCATCGGTCAGAAATGGTGCAGAGTCTCCTGCTTGGGCAGGGGTTGGACTAGATGACCTATAAAGTCCCTTCCAACTCTATTAATCTGAATCTGATTAGGAAGATGGAGGCACAAACCTACGATGAACGGCTGCAGGAACTGGGCCTGGCTAGTCTAGTGGAGAGAAGGACCAGGGGAGACAGGAGAGCATCTTCCAATACTTGAGGGGCTGCCACAGAGAGGAGGAAGGGGGTCAAGCTATTCTCCAAAGCCCCCGAAGGCCAGAGAAGGAACAATGGATTGAAAGCTGTCTGGAGAAGTCTGGGAGCTGACGTCCTTCAGACTTAAAGTTGCAAAGGTTGGAGACCCCTGCTTTAAAGCAAAGCTGGCTGAAGAAGTCTGGGAGCTGAAGTCCTTCAGGCTTAAAGTTGCAAAGGTTGGAGACCCCTGCTTTAAAGCAAAGCTGGCTGGAGAAGTCTGGGAGCTGAAGTCCTTCAGACTTAAAGTTGCAAAGGTTGGAGACCCCTGCTTTAAAGCAAAGCTGGCTGGAGAGGTCTGGGAGCTGAAGTCCTTCAGACTTAAAGTTGCAAAGGTTGGAGACCCCTGCTTTAAAGCAAAGCTGGCTGGAGAGGTCTGGGAGCTGAAGTCCTTCAGACTTAAAGTTGCAAAGGTTGGAGACCCCTGCTTTAAAGCAAAGCTGGCTGGAGAAGTCTGGGAGCTGAAGTCCTTCAGACTTAAAGTTGCAAAGGTTGGAGACCCCTGCTTTAAAGCAAAGCTGGCTGGAGAGGTCTGGGAGCTGAAGTCCTTCAGACTTAAAGTTGCAAAGGTTGCAGACCCCTGAACTAAGCCACAGAGCGGAGAGATTCCATCAGGGAGTTGTAAAGAGCTGGAGAAGCTCTCACAGCTGGGCACTTAGAGGCTGGCAGAAAAAGCAGCTGGGTTGATCCAGACCTTGATGGCCAGAGAGAGTTCCATTTCTCTCTGCGCAGCCTCTGACCCGTGTGTGTGTGTGTGTGTGTGTGTGTGTGTGTGTGTGTGTGTGTGTGTGTGTGAGAAATGCTACCGGTTTGCACAAGTTTGCGCGAACCGGTAGGGACGATTGTCGTTGGTTCCGTAAAAAAAAAAAAATCTCCCCCCTCTTTTTAAAGCAATTCCCCCCCTACCTATATTTTTACTACCTATTCGGCTGAATTGGTAGTAAAATAATACTTTAAGAAGTTTTTAAAAAAAAGGTTTCCACGATCTGGCAAATAGGGAGTAAAAAGTTGTACATTTCACCCTTGCTTTGAACTGAATGAAAGCAGAAGCAAGAGGGCTCCCCGTGGAGATTTCCCAATTGGACTGGCTCCCTATTTTTCCAATCACTCAATCTATCAGAATAGAGCTGAAAGGGACCTTAGAGGTCTTCTAGTCCAGCCCCCTGCTCAAGGAGGAGACCCTGGCCGAGACCTTTCCAGACAAGCGGCTGCCCAGCCTCTTCTTAAAAACCTCCAGGGATGAAGCTCCCACAACTGCTGGGGGCAACTTCTGGCCCATTGAATATAGAATAAGAGAGTTGGAAGGGACCTTGGAGGTCATCTAGTCCAACCCCCCTGCCCCAGCAGGAGACCTGATGCCATTTCTGACCAAGGGCAGTACAGGCTCTTCTTAAAAACCTCCAGGGATGAAGCTCCCACAACTTCTGGTGACAACTTCTGTTCCACGGGGGGAATGTCCTCCCTGTCAGGAAATTCCTGCTTATTTCCATTCTTATGTCCAGTTAAACCTATGTGAAACCCATGAAGCTTGTAGGACAGGGTTTCTCAACCTTGTCCGCTTGAAGATGTCCGGACTTCAACTCCCAGAATTCCCCAGCCAGCGAACGCTGGCTGGGGAATTCTGGGAGTTGAAGTCCGGACATCTTCAAGTGGACAAGGTTGAGAAACCCTGTTATAGGACGAGAAGCAAAACGACTTCAAGGAGAAACCAAGAAAGTCCTTTCTTTGCAGGGGGGGGGGACTCTTTTGGGACAGAGAAGCTCCTGAGATCTTCTATTATTCATTTACTTCTCAGAGAGTTTGCGTGGCTGCCTTGAAGGCCAGCCAGCCCTCCGTCTGCCTCCTGGGGCTGGTTTGCATTCCAGAAGGTGAGTCAGGGCTCGTTGGCCTCGCGCCATCCTGAACTGCCTGTCTCAGTCCAGGATTGCGCCACTTCCTGGAAGGGAAGCCGAGGTCTGGCGTCTTCCTCGCCCTGTTGACTTCTGCTCCCTTGTTTCCTCTGGGCCCACGTGGTGAAAGGGTCATGGTTTCTGCAACTCATTCCACGCGCTGGCTTCCCATGACATCATGCGCTACAAGGAAGGGCTTTGGACTGGATGACCCCCAAGGTCCCTTCCGACTCTGTTATTCTGTAAGGCTCTCCTGCTTGAGCAAGGGGGCTGGACTAGAAGACCTCTAAGGTCCCTTCCAACTCTGTTATTCTGTAAGGCTCTCCTGCTTGAGCAAGGGGGCTGGACTAGAAGACCTCCAAGGTCCCTTCCAACTCTGGTATTCTGTAAGTCTCTCCTGCTTGAGCAAGGGGGCTGGACTAGAAGACCTCCAAGGTCCCTTCCAACTCTGTTATTCTGTAAGTCTCTCCTGCTTGAGCAAGGGGGCTGGACTAGAAGACCTCCAAGGTCCCTTCCAACTCTGTTATTCTGTAAGGCTCTCCTGCTTGAGCAAGGGGGTTGGACTAGAAGACCTCCAAGGTCCCTTCCAACTCTGTTATTCTCTAAGGCTCTCCTGCTTGAGCAAGGGGGTTGGACTAGAAGACCTCCAAGGTCCCTTCAACTCTGTTATTCTGTAAGGCTCTCCTGCTTGAGCAAGGGGGCTGGACTAGATGACCTTCAAGGTCCCTTCCAACTGTTATTCTATAAGGCTCTCCTGCTTGAGCAAGGGGGATGGACTAGAAGACCTCCAAGGTCCCTTCCGACTGTTATTCTGTTAATATAATTTCTAAAGAAGAGCTAGCAAAGGAAAAGGACACAGCTACTCCTTGACTTACCCACATTTTCATTCATAAGCGAGACAGTTATAAAGTCATTTTTGCCCCATTTTATAACCATTCTTCCCACAGTCGTTAAGTGAATCACTGCCAGTTGGTAGTAATAAGATCGTTAAGTGAATCTGGCTCCCTCCGTTGACTTTACTCGTCCGAAGGTCGCAAAAGGGGATCGCTTGATCCCCCGGGACACTGCGGCCGTCGTAAATGCGAGTCCATTGCCAAGCGTCCAAATTCTGATCACGTGACACTGTGGATGCAGCGACGGTCGTAAGTGTGGAAAACGGCCCTAAGTCACTTTTTTCAGGGGCGCTGTCACTTTGAACGGTCACTAAACGAACGGTCGTAAGCCAAGGACAGCCTCGGTGGAGTTTTCCAGGATGTCGTGGAGGTTAAAAAAAAGTTTCTGGCAGAGTTTTTGGGAGGAAATTGCAGGAGCAATTCCTTGAATGGGGGGGGGGGCTACAGAGGGGCTTCAGCTCAGCCCCCCTTCCTCCCCCCACCCCCTCAGAGAGGTGCCTCCGTTGTTTTAAATGCTCAGGGGGGATTTGTAGACAGTGGGGGGAAAGGAGACCCAGAGGTGCTGCTTTTGCAGGAGGCAGCTGGACTTTCTTGTTTTTTCTTCTTTGGAAAACGTTTGGCAAAAAAAGAATTCCCCCCCTCCCTAACAACCCCCCCCCCCAAAACACAGCCATGGATGCAGAAAATCTCCCCATGCAGAAAATCGCCTCCTGCGTGTCCAAAAACGAGAAAAAGAAATATAAAGCGAGAGGCCGAGAAACCTCTTAAGGTCACCTTGCGAGAATAAGAAAATAACAGAATATCCCGTTTTTTTTCTTTTGCAGGCTAGGACAGGGGTCTGCAAAGCTGGCTCTTTTAAGACTGGTGGACTTCAACTCCCAGAATTCCCCAGCCAGCATAGCTGGCTGGGGAATTCTGGGAGTTGGAGTCCACCAGTCTTAAAAGACCCAGCTTTGCAGACCCCTGGGCTAGGATGAATCATCCCGAGCTCCTCATTCTGCAGTCCAAACTGATCAGCGGAAATCCCGAATGCAGACGGCAGAGAAGGGACGGCCGGGGCTATAAATCACAGCAGAAGTGATTTTCTTTTCTTTTGCCCTTTCCAGAACCGTCTTCGGACAGAGGAGGCCTCTTCAATGTGTGAAGCTGGGGAACCTTTGTCCGAATCAGGTGCGGCTGTCACACCTGTGGGGCCTCTGGCACTCTGGGTGCAAAGTTCGGAGCGAGACGAGAAGCAGCCCAGCCACCGGTCAGGAATGTGGCTTTGCAGGCAGGGCTGGGTGTTGGGAAACGCCGGCAGGCGACACCACCGCTGGGGGGGGGCTGGTTTTGGTCCATCCTGAGACGCCGGTGGCTTGACCTTCGGCCCGGCGGTGGAGGCTCCAGGCTAGGAACCAGGAGACGGGGAGTTCTAGTCCCGCCTTAGGCACCAAAACCGGCTGGATGACTGTGGGACAATCACCAGGAGACTGGGAGTTCTAGTCCTGCCTTAGGCATGAAAGCCAGCTGGGTGACTTTGGGCCAATTGCCAGGAGATGGAGAGTTCTAGTTTCATCTTAGCCATGAAATCCAGCTGGGTGACTTTGGGAGAATCAACAAGAGACAGAGAGTTCTAGTCCCATCATTGGCATGAAAGCAACTGGGTGACTGTGGCCCAATCACCAGGAGGCTGAGAGTTCTAGTCCCACCTTAGGCACCAAAGCTGGCCGCAAGACTGTGGGACAATGACCAGGAGATGGTGAGTTCTAGTCTCATTTAAGCCATGAAAGCCAGTTGGGTGACTTTGGCCCAATCGCCAGGAGACTGGGAGTTCTAGTCCCACCTTAGAAAGGAAAGCCGGCTGGGTATCTTTGAGCCCATCACCAAAAGAGAGTCCCACCATTGGCATGAAAGCAACTGGGTGACTCTAGGCCAGGGGTCTCCAACCTTTGCAACTTTAAGTCTGAAGTCCTTCAGACTTAAAGTTGTAAAGGTTGGAGATGCCTGCTCTAGGCCAATCTCCAGGAGACTGGGAGTTCTAGTCCCACCTTTGTCAGGAAAGCCGGCTGGGTGACCCTGGCTTTCTCTCCAGCCCTTCTCTCTCTCAGCTCAACCCACCTCACAGGGTTCCTGTTGTAGGGGAAAATAGGAAGAAGGAGGAATTGTGGATGTGTTTGCCCTTTGAGTTACTTATGAAGTAGTAAAGGTGGGATATGAATGAGTACATTCATAAATACAATTTTTTTTAAAAGGAGAGAGCCTGAGATCTGATCCAAGATGGAATCTGGGCATCTTAGGCCCTCCTGCAATCGTGGAGGCCGCCTGCATCCGCATCCCGAACTTCAAGAAAGCAGATTTTAATTAACTCCGCGCCATGCTAAGCCTTCGGAGCTGAAGGTAATGAGAAAAGACCTTCGAGATGGAGGTGGGGGAGGGGATTCCTCAGGAAGGAGATATGACAGCAAACCCCAGATAATCGCAGGGAGGATGAAAAATGAACGACTTCAAAACGAGACCCTGCGGCGGACTTTAAAAAAAATTAGGGTGGGGAGAAGATCTGAAACGATAAATGGGAAATTCCCGTGTTTCTCAACCTTGGCCACTTGAAGAGTGGCTCCCAGAATTCCCAACTCTCAACTCCCAGAATTCCCCAGCCAGCGAATGCCTTGGGAAGGCCACACTTGGAATATTTGCATTCAGTTTTGGTCGCCACGATGTAGAAAAGATGTGGAAACTCTAGAAAGAGTGCAGAGAAGAGCAACAAGGAGGATGAGGGGACTGGAGGCTCAAACATAGGAAGAACGGTTGCAGGAACTGGGTATGTCTAGTTTAATGAAGAGAAGGACCAGGGGAGACATGATAGCAGCCTTCCAATATCTCAGGGGCTGCCCCAAAGAAGAGGGAGTCAAGCTATTCTCCAAGGCACCTGAGGGCAGAACAAGAAGCAATGGGTGGAAACTAATCAAGGAGAGAAGCAACTTAGAAATGAGGAGAAATTTCCTGACAGAGAGAACAATGAATCAGTGGAACCTCCAGAAGTTGTGAATGCTCCAACACTAGAAGTCTTTAAGAAGATGCTGGAGAGCCATTTGTCTGAAACGGTATAGGCCTTCTTGCCTAGGCAGGGGGTTGGACTAGAAGACCTCCAAGGCCCCTTCCAAGTCTGCTATTGTATTGCATTGTATCTTCAAGTGGCCACGGTTGAGAAACCCTGAAACAGAGGAACGGGGGGCCAGATAGGAGGAGACGAGGAGCTTTTATTGCCAAAAAGAGAATTCCAGGAAGAGCCAAGAAATCCAGGTGCAGAAATTGCCCAGGGAAGGGGTCAAAACCCTCGCAGGGAACGGAGAAGGAGCAGAGATGCTGTCAGTGGGCTAGGAAAGAAGAACCCAGGAGGGACTTTAGGATATTAGCCAGGCTCAACCCTGCAAAGGCGCTTTCGGAGCCTTCCTGATTGGGGGCCTTTGTGAGTGACATGGAGGAACCCAATTTCCAGCGATTTCCCATCAGAGAGAAGAGCAGGGCCAAAACCTCCGCTTTCCGCTTCTTATGCGGCAAACTGAAGTGAAATCTTCAAGAACGGGAGACCTCTAGGAAGAAACTCGGAGGAGGAGGAGGAATCCCAGCAGCCTCGTTTTCACAATAGTTGGCAATGGGATCTGGAGGTTCGAGTGTCTGGAACCTCCAGCAGTTAATTGCTACTTGGGGAAAGGAGGAGCGGGAGGAAGAGGGAAGGGCAGAAGACGGGGTGGAGGAGGAGGAGGAGGAATGGTGGTAATCAAAGAAGAAAAGGAGAAAGGAGAAGGTGGGAAAGGAGTTATAGGAGGAATGGTTGTGGCAAAAGAGGAAGAGGAGAAGGAGGAATGATAGTGGTGAAATTGGAGAAGAAGAGATGGAGAAGATGGAGGAAGAATGGTAATGGCAAAAGAGAAGAAAGAGGAGGAGGAGGAATCCTGGTAGAGAAAGACAAGAAGGAAAAAAGGAGAAGATAGGAAGGAAGAGGTAGAGGAGGAATGGTTGTGGCAAAAGAGGAGGAGGAGGAGGAGGAAGAGAAGAAATTGGTGAGGGTGAAAGGAGAAGTAGAAAGGAAAAGGAGATGCAGAAGATGCAGGAGGGGAGGAGGAGGAGGAGGAGGAGGAGGAGGAGGAGGAGGAGGAATGGTAGTGGCTTAAGTGGAGAAGGAGAAAGAAGAGGAGATGGAGAAGAGGGAGGAAGAATGATAGTGGCAGAAGAGGAGGAGGAGAAAAAGGAGAAGACAAACTACAGTCGTGCATTGGAGACCATCTGCATCTGATGAACCCCCGCCTGTCTTTCACAGGCCCAGGGCAGGATCCCCCCTCATTCCTTCCAAGCTCT
Organism: Rhabdophis nuchalis; assembly: GCA_039707465.1. Lineage (NCBI taxonomy): Eukaryota > Metazoa > Chordata > Lepidosauria > Squamata > Natricidae > Rhabdophis > Rhabdophis nuchalis. The sequence continues at coordinate 2,139,912 of CM077645.1, forward strand.
CCGGGATCTCTGCCCATCCTGGGGAGAGGCTGGCCGAGGGGGGCACCCCAAACCCTTGCAAGGCCCCATCAGCCGTGGAGACGCGGCTGCAACGTTTTAATCCGCTCCTACAACTTCCCTCTGGAGGCTTCCATTCTGCAGATGCTTCATTAAGTTGCCCGCCATGAATCTCTCCCTTAATTTCTCCCAGACCAACACTGGGGCCATCAACGCTCCGGAGAGACCCACGGAGGCCGGAATCCGAGGCGGTGCTGGCCGGCGTCCAAGCCTTCCTTCGGAGGTCAATGGCTGGATCTTCTCAAGGAGAGCAGAGGCCCCCGAGGCCCATCTGGAGTCAGCAGGGGGCGCGGACCTTCAGCCAACCCACGACCCACAAGCACACGTCAAACCCAAGGAGGCAGGAGCGTCTCCACTCCAAGGATGAAACACCCAGACACAATACAATGCAATAGCAGAGTTGGAAGGGACCTTGGAGGCAGTGGCGTAGCGTGGGTTGTCAGCACCCGGGGCAAGGCAAGTAATTTGCGCCCCCTAACCCGTGGATTTTAGCACTCGAGTCTCTTCCACTCCATCGCCCGCCGCAGGGTCCCCGCCCGCCGCCGCCCCCTCCTCGGCAGCGGCTGCGGCACCCGGCGGCGAGGCGACCCCTTCGCTCATCCTTCTCGGTGCCTTTCTAGCCCTCCCCCGGGGGGAAGCAGCGGCATCGAGGACGGGGAGGGCGCAGCATGTGGAGCGGCGAGGAAGCGAGAAACGGGAAGGGGGAGAGGAGGGGTGCAGGAAGATCCGATGGCAGCGGGGTCGGGGAGGCAGCCGCAGCCGGCAGGTACCCGAAAGAGCTGGCCTCCCTTCGATCCGGAGAGCGCGACGCCTCTCCCGCCCTGTCAGCTACATCTCCGCGCATTCACAAGACCGCTGCTGAATCAGCTGGAACGCGCGAGCTCTCCCCACCTTCCGCCCGCCGAGCTCTCTTCCTTTTCCCTGCGATTTCCCGCCCCTCCCGGTTTCCTGGATTCCGGATCCCCCCTCCCCCGCCCGAGAAATAATACTAGTAAAAATATGAAAAAGCCCCTAAGATCCTTTCCCCAAGGAAGAAGACGGGGCGACGGGGAGAAAACGCCTCCTCTTGCAGCCGCTTTTGCTTCGGGCGACGCTTCTCCGGTCCCCGCGGCGGTGGCCACATTCCCGGCTGCCGCTGTTCCTGCCTTACTCGATCCCCTTTCCCGAAGCGACGGGGAGCTGCGAGTGCGAGCGCGCCCCCCCAGATGTTGCGCCCGGTGCGGCCCGCACCCCCTGCACCCCCCACGCTACGCCACTGCTTGGAGGTCTTCTAGTCCATCCCCCTGCCTAGGCAGGAAGCCCTATAGCGATTCAGACAAATGGCTCTCCAACCTCTTCTTAAAGACTTCCAGTGTTGGGGCTTTCACAACTTCTGGAGGTTCCACTGATTGATTGTTCTCACTGTCAGGAAGTTTCTCCTTAGTTCTAGGTTGCTTCTCTCCTTGATTAGTTTCCACCCATTGCTTCTTGTTCTGCCCCCAGGTGCCTTGGAGAAGAGCTGGACTGCCTCTTCTTTGGGGAAACCCCTGAGATATTGGAAGATGCTATCCTGTCTCCCCTGGTCCTTCTTTTCATTAAACTAGACATCCCCAGTTCCTGCAACCGTTCTTCATATGTCTTAGTCTCCAGTCCCCTAATCCTCTTGGTTGCTCTTCTCTGCACTCTTTCCAGAGTCTCCACATCTTTTCTACATCGTGGCGACCAAAACTGGATGCAAATATTCCAAGTGTGGCATTCCCAAGGCCTTATAAAGTGGCATTAACCTTTTAAGTGACCAACCACGATGGCACCATGAATGCTCCTCTGTCCTTCTCGTCTAAATCCACCCCAGCTGAGCCAACGTCACCCCCCCCCCCCTGAGGGATGAGTTCTCATTTTTTCATTTTTCATTTTATTCGATTTATATACTGCGCCTTCTCCATCGAAACGGACCCAGGGCGGTGCACAGGAAATTAAAACCAATAAATAGTATACAATACAATAAATATGAATAAAAAGAATTTTTATTTAGCCTGTGCTAAAATTCCCACTAAAAACCCAATGTCCATTTACGAATGTGGCAGGACTTCTGTCCCTCCAGCCTCCGATGAAGAAACTGACAGCTTCCAAACACCCTGAAAACTGCCCCCCCCCCCAGCCTCGCAGATGAAAGGGGAATTGCAACCCGGATGCCTGCAGGGGAGGAGAGAGATTAATCTCTGCCAAATCCATTTCTCTCTCCTGTGGTGGCTTCTCTGCAGGACAAATGTCACCGTTTCTATTAACCAGACAGATCAGGGAGGGAGACGGGCGTCCGAGGGAGACTTTTAAAACTTTTTTTTTTTTTTAAAAACACCACCACCCATCTTCCTTTGACTGCAGGGACTCCTCGGCCGTACGACCGCAACGGAGGGCCAAATTTCCGTGGCTAAGCAGGGCGGCTGCAAAGGGAGTTTTGCCCCGTTTGACAGCATTTCTCGGCACAGTCGTTAAATGAATCGCCGCAGTTGTTCAGCGAGGAACCCGGTCGTTAAGTGAATCCGGCTTCCCCATTGGCTTTGATCGTCCGACGGTCGCAAAAGGGGATCGCGTGAAACCTTCCCGGCAAACGTCATAAATAGGAACCTCTTGTCAAGCGCCTAAGTGTGAATCACGTGACCTCGGGAATGCCGCAACAGTGATAAGTACATGCCAGTTGCCAAGCGTCTGAATTTCAATCATGTGACCCCAGGGATGCTGCAGCGGTCGTCAGTGTGAAAAAGTGGTCCTAAGTCCCTTTTTTTCAGCACCGTTGTAACTTTGAACGGTCACTAAACGGATGGCTGTAAATTCAAGACAGCCTGCTGTGGCCTCGAGGTGGAGCTCTCGCCGCCCAATCAGGAGGTGGTGAGTTCAATCCTAGGTAGAGGCAGATGGAGGGTCTTCCTGTTTGGGCAGGGGGTTGGACTAGATGACCCGCAAGGTCCCTTCCAACTCTGTTCATCTGTTAAAGACCCTGAGGTCTCACAGTTCAATCCTAGGTAGAGGCAGGTGTAGGGTCTTCCTGTTTGGGCAGAGGGTTGGACTAGATGACCCGCAAGGTCCCTTCCAACTCTGTTCATCTGAAATCTATATTGCAAAAAAAAAATGTTTGGATGAGTAATATCCATGATGACACAGACAGGAATGATTTCCCCTCTTGGGAAATTGCAAAACTCAGATTGCCCGAGCAGCAATCCTGCCTAGTGGTGGGAGTCATGAATCACTCTTCACAAGTTTAAGGAGAGGAACTGGGGCCCGAAGGATGAGGGGGCGGGTGGGGGGGAGGGGTTGTAAGTTGTTAAGGAACCCAGTTCCTCTGTATTTTTATCGGATTTATTTTCTCCCTTTTTAAAAATGATGTTCAGGTTTATTAGCTTTTAACATTCCTCAACCGATCCAACGAGCAGGGGGAGGAGCTCCAGGTAAGAAAAAGTTTGTTAGTACACCTTGAGGGGTCCGGATTATCTCTTTCCTGAACTCCTTTTCCTTACAATTACGCCCTTCTGACGTCAGACCTCGTGTGACATTATGGGATGCAAATATGCAACGTGTTGGACTAGACGTAACTGATTGCCTCTGCAAATAGAATAACAGAGTGTATTTATTTTATTTATTTAATTACATTTATATACCGCCCTATCTCCCTTGCGGGACTCAGGGCGGTGAACAGGCGATAGTAAAAAAAAACCACAAGAAAACATCCAATAATCCAATAAATATGCTAAAAGTTCTAAAACCAAATTAAACAGTGGGCCTGCTCTAAAATACCATTATAAAACCCTATTAAAACAAATTAAAACTACGCCAGGCCGGCCACACAAAATAGATGGGTTTTCAGGGCTCGCGAAAAAGGCACAGGTCCATGATTGTACGTAGGTCGGGAGGGTAGATCATTCCAGAGGGCAGGAGCTGCCACAGAGAAGGCTCTCCCCCTAGGGGTCGCCAGCCGGAGGGGACCTTTGAGGTCTTCTAGTCCAACCCCCTTGTCAAGCAGAAAACTCTCTTCCATTTCAGACCAAATGTTTGCCCAAACTTAAAAAAAAAACAAAAAACTCTCCACTGTTAGAGCAACCGCAGCTTCTGGAGACAAGTTGCTCCACTGATTAATTGCTCTGGGATTTCCCCAGCCAGCATGCTTTGAGATTGCTAAATATAGAATCCTAGGGTTACGAGGGACCTTGGAGGTCACCTAGCCAAACCCCGTGTTCAAGCAGGAAACGCTAATCTGTTTCAGACAAATGAATCTCTTCTTAAAAGCCTCCAGGGATGGAGCCCCCACAACTTTCGGTGGCAAGTAGTTCCACCGATTAATTGTTCTCACTCTCAGGAATTTTCTCCTTAGTTCCAGGTTGGACTTCCCCCTGACTTAATTCCTAGAATTCCCCAGCCAGCATGCTTTAGGATTGCTGAATACAGAATCCTAGGGCTAGGAGGGACCTTGGAGGCCTCTCTTGCGGCGACGATCCACCCGGGCTCCTTGGTTCACCGAGGAGCTTAGGGAGATGAAGCGCCACAAGAGACGCCTAGAGAGCAGATGGAGATCCTCTCGCTCCGAAGCCGACCGAACACTAGTGAGAGACCATATTAGGACTTACTTAGTGGCGATAAGAGTGGCCAAGCGTGAGTATTGTGCCACTCTTATTGCATCCGCAGATAACCGCCCTGCCGCCCTGTTTGGGGTGACCCGCTCCCTCCTTCAACAGAGGCCGCGGGAAGCCCCTCTACAGGGTCGAGCAGAGGAATTTGGGATTTATCTGCAGGAGAAAATCACTCGGATTCGGAGCGAGCTGCCCTCCATCGACAGTGGTCCAGCTGAGCGGTCCGAGGTTGCTCTTGAGACACCATCTTGGGAGGAGTTTGATTTTGTTACTACCGAGGATATGGACAAGTTGTCAAAGAGACTTAGGGCTACCACATGTTTATTGGACCCGTGTCCCTCCTGGCTTGTACTGGCATCCTGGGAGACGACACGAGGCTGGCTCCAGGGCATTGTCAACGCATCTTTGAGTGAGGGGTCCTTGCCTGCCGTCTTGAAAGAGGCGGTAGTAAGGCCCCTCCTCAAGAAGCCGTCCCTGGATCCAGCATTACTAGAGAACTATCGTCCCGTCTCCAACCTTCACTTTTTAGTGAAGGTTGTTGAGAGTGTGGTGGCCCAACAGTTTCCGCGACACTTGGAGGAAGTTGATTATCTAGACCCGCGCCAGTCCGGCTTCCGACCCGGGCATAGCACCGAGACGGCATTGGTCGCGTTGGTTGATGATCTCTGGAGGGCGCGGGATAGAGGATATTCCTCTATCCTAGTCCTATTAGACCTCTCAGCGGCTTTTGATACCATCGACCATGGTATCCTATTGCGCCGACTGGGGGGGTTGGGGCTGGGAGGCACCGTTCTACGGTGGTTCTCTTCCTACCTCTCTGGTCGGTCGCAATATGTGTTGGCAGGGGGGCAGAGGTCGGCCTCGAGGCCCCTCGTATGTGGGGTACCTCAGGGGTCGGTCCTCTTGCTCCTACTGTTCAACACATACATGAAGCCGCTGGGCGAGATCATCCGTGGTTTTGGGGTGGGATATCATCTGTACGCTGATGATACTCAGTTGTACATATCCACCCCAGACCACCCCAACGATGCCGTCGAGGTCATGTCCCGGTGTTTGGAGGCCGTACGGATCTGGATGGGTAGTAACAAACTCAGGCTCAACCCGTCCAAGACTGAGTGGCTGTGGCTTCCGGCACCCCGGTTCAGCCAGATTATTCCAACTCTGGCCATTGGGGGCAAACAACTGGCCCCCGTGGAGAGGGCGCACAATTTGGGTGTCCTCCTGGATTCCCGGCTGTCCATGGAGGACCATGTGGCGGCCGTGGCCAGGGGGGCTTTCCATCAGGTACGCCTGATGTGCCAATTGCGGCCCTTACTGGACCGGGCTGTCCTTCGCACAGTCACTCAGGCCCTCGTGACCTCTCGACTCGACTACTGTAATGCTCTCTACATGGGGCTTCCCTTGAGGTGCACTCGAAAGCTGCAGTTAGTCCAGAATGCAGCCGCGCGGGTGATTACGGGAGCGCCTAGACACTCCCACATAACACCTATCCTGCGCGAGCTGCACTGGCTTCCTGTGGTCTTTCGGGTGCGCTTCAAGGTTCTGACGACCATCTTTAAAGCGCTCCATGGCTCGGGGCCTAGTTATATGCGAGACCGCCTCCTGCCCCATACATCCCTCAGACCGATACGCTCCCACAGAGAGGGCCTCCTCAGGGTGCCGTCGGCCGGACAATGCCGACTGGCGACACCCAGGGGAAGAGCCTTCTCTGTGGCGGGACCAGCCCTTTGGAACGACTTACCCCCTGAACTCCGCACCATCTCCGACCTCCGCCTCTTCCGCAAGTGTATGAAGACACACCTATTCCAACTAGCCAGCCTAGCGTAGCCTCCAATTCTGACTCATAGATAGTTTTAAAATGGGGATTTTAATCTGGTTTTAGCACAGGTTCTATTGAATTAGTTTTTAAAATTTTATATGATGTTTTATATGTATTTTAATTTTCCTGTGCGCCGCCCTGGGTCCGTTTGGAGAAGGGCGGGGTATAAATTGAATAAATATAAATATAAATATAATATCCAGTCCAACCCCCTGCTCAAACAGGAGACCCTTTACAATCCCAGTCAAATGGCTGCTTAGTCTCTTCTTAAACCTCTCCAGTGATGGAAAACCCACAACTTCTGGAGGCAACTTCTGCTCCATGGGTTGATTGTCCTCACTGTCTGGAAATTTAGTTCCAGGTTGCTTCTCGCCTTGATTAATTTCCACCCATTGGTTCTTGTCCTGCCCTCGGGTGCCTTGGAGAACAGATGAATGGAATAATAGTTGGAAGGGACCTTTGAGGTCGTCTAGTCCACCCCACTGCTCAAGCAGGAGACCCTAGACCATTTCAATCCAATCTTTTCTTAAAAGCCTCCAGTGTTGGAGCATTCACAACTCCTGGAGGCAACTTCTGTTCCACTGGTTAATTGTTCTCACTGCCATGTCTCCCCTGGTCCTTCTTTTCAATCAACTAGACACACCCGAGTCCTGCAACCGTTGTTTGCGTGAACTTTATAGAACTTAGAATAACTTTCTTGTCACTTTAAATGTTCACTAATCGGACTACCTTAAAATGAAATTTTGCTTCATGCAGCTCTCCAAGGCTCACCTCCTCCAATGGGACACTACAGAACCATGCCAAGGAAGGAGGGAGGGAGGGAAGGAAAGAAGGAAAAGAAAGGAAAAGAAAGTAAGGAAAAGAAAGAGAGAGAGAGAGAAAGGAAGGAAGGAAAGAGAGAGGAAAGGAGGGAGGGAGAAAAGGAAGGAGAAGGAAGAACGGAAGAAAAAGAGAGAAAGAGGAAGGAAGGAAAGAAGAAAAAGAAAGTAAGATAAACAAAGTAAGGAAAAGAAAGAGAGAGAGGAAGGAAGGAAAGAAAGGGAAAGAGAGATGGAAGGAGAAAGGGAGAAAAGAAAGAAGAAGGCAGAAATGAAGAAAAAGAAAGAAAGAGAGAAAGAGGAAGGAAGGAAAGAAGAAAAAGAAAGAGACAAAAACAAAGTAAGGAAAAGAAAGAGAGAGAGGAAGGAAGGAAAGAAAGAAAGAGAAAGAGAGAGGGAAGGAGGGAGGGAGGGCGAATAGAAAGAAGAAGGCAGAAATGAAGAAAAAGAAAGAAACGAAAACAAAGTAAGGAAAAGAAAGAGAGGAAGGAAGGAAGGAAGGAAGGAAGGAAGGAAGGAAGGAAGGAAGGAAGGAAGGAAGGAAGGAAAGAGAGATGGAGGGGGAAGGAGGGTGGCAGCCCTTCAAATCTTGGAAGGCTGCTATCATGTCACCCCAGGTCCTTCTTCTCATTAAACGAAGACGTGCCCAGTTCCTCCCCCCCACCTCCCGTTCTCCGTCTGTTTTCGGAAGCCCCTCCGATCCTCCTCTTCATTAGGCTATATAGACATAAGACGACTCTGTTCCTTCTGGAAAACTCTGGATGGTTCGAGAACCTTTCCAGGACCCCAGTTCAAATCCCCGTCCTCCTCCTCCTCCTTGTTAAGAGGAGGTCAGAAGAGGCTTCTTAGCACCTTTTCCGACTGGCCAGTTTTCTTCCAAAGGTGCAGCTCGGGTGAGTTTCCGCTTTGGAAGAAAACTGGCCAGTCGGAAAAGGCACCACCAGGTGCCCTTCTGTCTTCCAGCCACCTGGATTAATTAATCCAGCTCTCCTCCTCCACAATAATTAAAATTCCAAAGCACCAGAAAAGGAACAGGACTCACGCACAAAGTGAAAACAGCTTTTGAACGATGGGGGGGGGGGGGGGGGGATATGTCACATTCTAAAAATGCTTTCCCCCTCCCCAAAGGCAACTGGGCTTTCTTTGTTTTTCCTGGAAGACGTTTTGCTTCTCCCCCAAGGAGCTTCTTCGGTTCTGACTGAAGGGTGGGGGATGGAAGGATTTGTATTCCTCGCAGTCCTCTGCTCAGGCGCGCTCTCTCTGAGAATTGTTGAAGGGGCTTCAGGGTCGTGTGAATCCGTGCAAATGGGTGTGGAAACGTCCTGGCTGCAAGGAGTATAAATCCTTCCACCCTCCACCGTTTGGTCAGAACTGGAGAAGCTTCTCGGACGAGAAGTGAAACGCCTTCGGGGGGAAAACAAAGGGAGCCCAGTTGCCTTTTGGAAAAGCATTCTGGGAGTTGAAGTCCCTGCGTCTTAAAGTTGCCAAGTTTGGAGGCTCCTGACCCAGAGCACCAAGGACACTGCAGATGACCTCAATGGGCC
>CM077645.1:2151247-2198747 GCA_039707465.1 Rhabdophis nuchalis
TCGATTCCTTGTGATTTCCTGTGCTTACTGTTTGCCATTGAGGAGCTGAAGAGAGAAGAAGTATTTGTTTTGCATCACTGTGAGATAACTCTGTGTTGGGTGAAGGACTGTTATTGTTTGAGAAGTAAGAATCTCTGTTCGGAGGAAGTATTTTAGTTGCGACAAAGTAAAGACTATTTATTTTCTTACTATCAGAGTTTGTGGAGTTTGTTTGCACAGGGATATTAATTTAATTTGGTTTTATATTTTGTATATTGTTGTTTATATATGTTTTTCAAAATTGCCTGTGCACCGCCCCGAGTCCCTTTTGGGAAAGGGTGCGGTATATAAATCAAATAAACTAAACTATAAACTATAACTGTGGTTTACATCAACGTATCTCTTTACTGTCCGGTGAATTACACTCTTCCGCATTTATTTGCTAACACTGGTTAAGGGACCAGAGTTGTAACACTGCTTCTGAACCCAGAGTTCCTAACAGGGAGTGCGCAAGTCAATCAATCAATCAATCAATCAATCAATCAATCAATCAAATGTTTATTTGTATACCGCTCCCTCTCCCCGAAGGGACTCGGGGCGGTGCACAGGGGATATAAAACATAAAAACATACAATATAAATATCTAAAATCAGATTAAATTACATTACCCCTTGCTAAAACCGAAAAACCTAAAACCCTAAACCCCCTAAAAACCCAATTAAAAATTTAAGTGTACAGACTGGAAGTGTGAAAGATAGATTAGGCCAGGCTGGCCTGTTGGAAGAAATACGTTTTGAGCTTTTGGCGGAAGGAGCGGAGGTCCGGAGTTGTTCTGAGGTCGGGGGGGAAGGTCGTTCCATAGGATAGGGCCCGCCACAGAGAAGGCCCTTCCCCTGGGAGTCGCCTGCTGGCATAGCCTAGTGGACGGCACCCGGAGAAGTCCCTCTCTGTGTGAGCGAATCGGCCGAAGGGATGTATGGAGGGGTTTGCACAGGGGGGGGCGAATGCAGAGGGAGCACACACATTGCATTGTGGGGGTTCGGGTGCCCACATGCACACGCTTCGGGCACTCGGTCCGGAAAAGATTAGCCATCGCTGTCCTGCGTTGTGTCATGAGTTGGTGAAGCGGCTGTTGTGTTTCCCCCAAAACCAACCCCAAAAAATCACCTTTGGGGCAACCAGGACATGGATGTCCGAGAAGCTCCAGAGACGCCCCCTCCTTTAACCCTCGCCCCCTAAGAAGCTTCTCTCAGCTAAGAAGCCGGCCAAGAGGTTTGTGCGACGGTATTTTACAGGGTGCACGGAGCCCCCCAAAGGGTCACCTGAGCAGAGGACGTAGCTGCCCATGGCTCACTCTGGACGCTGCCCTGTTGCGCAAAGCCAGCCGCTCTGTTCTGATGGGCGTGGAAAAAACCCTGACAATTTCTCCACCTACACACAACACACACACACACACACACACAGAGCGAGCTTTCCTTCCGCCGTAAGCAACACGCTGTCCAGACGCTTCAAACATGCGTGACGGAAACGGTTGGTAACCTACAAGGGAAGATTGGATTCGTCCCACTGACTGCAAGAGACGAGGCGGCTGCTGGCGCAGAAAACAGACTGACAGCCTGTGGGACATGTGTTTTTTGGGGGGGGGGGATCTAGGGGGAGGGTATTTGCCCCCCCTGCCCAATCTCTCTTAACCCCCCACCATCCAAAACTCAACATTTCTGGTTCCACAAGTCAAGCCCTCAGCCTTTCCAGAGGAAGGTTTCTGGCTCTCTTGGGGGCCCCCGTTATCAGTGTGGTTTGTCACACCACCTTAAGCCAGATGTTCACACTGGATGTGACCTTTTTGTCCACCCCTGCAGACCCTCCCAAGGACCCAGGAGAGGGCAGATGTGGATGATGGACGCTGTTACAGAAACTATCGCGGGATGTCAGCTGGTACTAGCATAGCTGCCTTTTGCAATTGACCGGTGGCAAATTTGTCAATGACGATGGTGTTTAAATAGTTATTGTTATTGTTGTTGCCATTGGTCCCATTGTCAGCCAGGAGTTTAGCCTTTTCCTACTCTTACCCGGGAGAGGGCGGATGTGGATGATGGATGGTGCTATAGAGATCGTCGCAGGATGGAAGCTGTTTCCAGTAAAGCCGTCTTTTTCAATTGACCGGTGGGAAATCTGTCAATGACGATGGGCCTCAAGCGTTTATTGTTAGCAATGGCAATCCCACTCAGACTTATGCACCGCTTCACTGCATTACTCAGCCCCCTCTAACGGGTTACAGAGTCAGTCTCCTGCCCCCAACAATCTGGGTCCTCGCTTTACTGACCTTGGAAGGATGGAAGGCTGAGTCACCCTTGAGCCAGTCTGGATCGAACTCCTGGCAGTTGGCAGAGTTAGCCAGCAATACTGCATTCTAGGGATGGAGGGGAGGGAGGGAGGAAGGAAGGAGAAAAAGAGGGGGGAGGAAAGAAAGAAGGGAGGGAGGAGAAAAAAGGAGGGAGGGAGGAAAGAAAGAATGGAGGGAAGGAGGGAGGGAGGAAAGAAGGAGAAAAAGAGGAGGGAGGGAGGAGGGAGGGAGGAAAGAAAGAAGGGAGGGAGCGAGGAGAAAAAAGGAGGGAGGGAGGGAGGAAAGAAAGAAGGGAGGGAGGGAGGGAGGAGAAAAGAGGGAGGGAGGGAAGGAAGGAAGGAAAGAAGGAGGGAAGGAAGGAAGGAAGAAGAAAAAGAGGAGGGAGGGAGGAAGGAAAGAAGGGAGGGAGGGAGGAAAGAAGGAAGGAGAAAAATAGGAGGGAGGGAAGAAGGAAGGAGAAAAAGAGGAGGGAGGAAGGAAAGAAGGGAGGGAGGGAGGAAAGAAGGAAGGAGAAAAATAGGAGGGAGGAAAGAAGGAAGGAGAAAAGGAGGAGGGAGGGGGAGGGAAGAAGGAAGGAGAAAAAGAGGAGGGAGGGAGGGAGGGAGGGAGGGAAGAAGGAAGGAAGGAAGGAAGGAGAAAAAGAGGAGGGAGGGAGGAGGGGAGGAAAGAAGGGAGGGAGGGAGGGAGGGAGGAAGAAAAAAAAAGGACGGAGGGAAGAAGGAAGGAGAAAAAGGAGGGTGGGAAGGAAGGAAGGAAGGAAGGAAGGAAGGAAGGAAGGAAGGAAGGAAGGAAGGGCACTTATACACTGCTTTATAGTGCTTTCCAGCCTTCTCTAACCGGTTTACAGAGTCAACCTCCTGCCCCATAGTTATTCTTACTCCCCTGGTGAGCCAGATGTTTGGGCTAGACTTGGCATTTGTGGACCCTTATCGAGTCCTTGCCAAGGACTTGGGAGAAGCAGATGTGGCGGTTATCGTTCTTCTCCCAGGATTTAAGCTCTTCCAAGCGAAGTTGCCTTTTGCAATTGATGGACGGTGTTTTCGTCAATGCCGCTAGGGTTCAAGCGATGCTCCAGATGTTTTGGGATGGCACCCAGGGCACCCATCGCCATTGGGGCTGCTTCTGCTTCCTTTGGCCACAGTCGTTCCATTTCTATTTGCAAGTCTTGGCATTTGGGGATCTTCTCCCCTTCTTTCTCTTCTCTTCTGCTGCCTTCACTATCCAGATTTTTCTCTTTTCCTTATGGACCATGGCTCCGTCTGGGCTGCTGAGTGGCAGGTTCCTGTCTCTTGGAAGTCTCAAATCCCAGACCAATTTAGTTCCTTCCTTATTCTGCAACTGTCTGAGAGCTGGGTTGACCTAGTGCTGAAGGCACTTGCCTCCCACTCAGAAGGCTGAGAGTTCAATTCCAGGTAGCGGCAAATATTTCCCTCCTAGGATGCAAAGACAAAATATGTGCTGCTAACTCTGTGTGGGTGTCAGGAAGGGCACCTGGTCTGTAAGCGCTCAGCTCTATTCAGTCACCCAGATTCTACTCCTAATTAAGGGACTACATGGCTGTAAAAGGGAGGGTTAAAAAAAAAAATTCTGTCTCTATTTTATGGTTCCACCAGTTGTCTATGGCAGGAGTCTCCAACCTTTGCAACTTTAAGTCTGAAGGATTTCAGTTCCCAGACTTCTCCAGCCAGCTTTGCTTTAAAGCAGGGGTCTCCAACCTTTGCAACTTTAAGTCTGAAGGACTTCAGCTCCCAGACTTCTCCAGCCAGCTTTGCTTTAAAGCAGGGGTCTCCAACCTTTGCAACTTTAAGTCTGAAGGACTTCAGCTCCCAGACTTCTCCAGCCAGCTTTGCTTTAAAGCAGGGGTCTCCAACCTTTGCAACTTTAAGTCTGAAGGACTTCAGCTCCCAGACTTCTCCAGCCAGCTTTGCTTTAAAGCAGGGGTCTCCAACCTTTGCAACTTTAAGTCTGAAGGACATCAGCTCCCAGACTTCTCCAGCCAGCTTTGCTTTAAAGCAGGGGTCTCCAACCTTTGCAACTTTAAGTCTGAAGGACGTCAGCTCCCAGACTTCTCCAGCCAGCTTTGCTTTAAAGCAGGGGTCTCCAACCTTTCCAACTTTAAGTCTGAAGGACTTCAGCTCCCACACTTCTCCAGCCAGCTTTGCTTTAAAGCAGGGGTCTCCAACCTTTGCAACTTTAAGTCTGAAGGACTTCAGCTCCCAGAATTCTCCAGCCAGCTTTGCTTTAAAGCAGGGGTCTCCAACCTTTGCAACTTTAAGTCTGAAGGACTTCAGCTTTGCTGGCTGGAGAAGTCTGGGAGCTGAAGTCCTTCAGACTTAAAGTTGCAAATGTTGGAGACCCCTGGTCTATGAAGCTTCTCAGTCATCCTGATTCTAGTTCTCCCAAAAGTGCTTTTTTATTTCTTCAAAAACATTTCACTTCTCCTCCAAGGAGCCTCTTCAGCTCTTCAGAGGAGCAAAACGTCTTTGAGGAAAAACAAGGAAGCCCGGTTGCCCTCTGGGACAGCCCCACCGGTTCTCGCCTGCAGGCAATGATATTTCTCACAGGTCTTCCAATGCGCCATTGTTGCTACTGTGTCATGCTGCTGTTTGTTGTCTGTTTGTGCAATCTTCTTGCAACTGCTTCCCAGGTGCTCCGCTGTTGATTCAACTTCTTTGCAAAGGTGGCATTTGCTTTCTTCTCAATTCTGGCTTTGTATACATGCATGCATGTATTATGATGATGTCTGAAATATTATTCATCTGGAATAGCATAGGGTCTCCTGCTTGAGCAGGGGGTTGGACTAGAAGACCTTCAAGGCCCCTTCCAACTCTGTGATTCTGTTATTATTAAATTTATTGGCCACCCATCTTATGGTTTAAGGCAGTGCTGAAATGGTAGCGCGGGTGAGAGGCAGAGAACCAAAAACCGGAAGACCCATTCCCAACATGCATGCGCGAGAGTGTCAAAAACTGGAACAGCGCCTTCCTGGTGCGCATGCATGCGCTGGGAAGCTGAGCTTCTGGTCTCCAGCATGCACACCTGTCACATAGTAATTTGGTTTCTGGCGCACATGCACATGTGAAGACCAGCTGGCCAGAGCGCATGCATGCACCAGAAACCGGAAGCTCAGCTTCCCGATGCATGCATGCGCTCCAGGGAGTTGCTCTTCCAGGTTCCAGTGTTCCCATGCACACAAAGACCAGCTGGCTGGTGCGCATGTGCGCGCTGAGACCCAGAAGAGCAACAGGCGTGCCCAGAGAGATGGCTCCGTGTTCCACTCTGGTAGGTGTTGCCATGGGTTCCCCATCACGGGTTCAAGGCGACTCTCACGCAGGATGGAAACTTTGATTTATAATGATGGAATTCCACCCAGATTACATTCTCGCTCGATCACACCCGACCGGCTCTTCCAGATCCCACCCGATCTTCGGCATAGAGAATTAATCTGCTTTCTCTGCATTTGCATAAATGCACTGAATCATAATTTCTACAAAAGCTCTGCCTTCAAGCATGTTCAGACACACACCAAAAATAAAAGCAGAATTTTCCAAAATGTTTATCGGCTCTGCTCATTTTAGCACACAGAAGGGCGTATTTTTGGAAGGGGATCTGAATATCCCTCTCCCCCCCCAAAAAAACCACCCCAAAACCACCCTCCACAATCTGGCTTCTGTAGCTAAAAAGTCCTCTATTTGACGGAGGTTATTTTAAACTGAAATGCATCAGTTAGCGTCTGCATAGGGGGATCGTTCTATTTTTTTGCACCCATGATTTATCTGCCACCGATAAGATCTCTCTCTCTCTCTCGTCTCTCTCTCTCTCATCTCTGTCTCTCTGTCTGTCTGTCTCTCTCTCTCATCTCATCTCTCTCTCTCTGTCTGTCTGTCTCACTCTGTCTCTCTCTGTCTCTCCCCCCTCTCTCTCATCTCTCTGTCTGTCTGTCTCTCTCTCTCTCTCATCTCATCTCTCTGTCTGTCTGTCTGTCTGTCTCTCTCTGTCTCTCCCCCCCTCTCTCATCTCTGTCTCTCTCTGTCTCTCCCCCCCTCTCTCTCATCTCATCTCTCTCTCTCTGTCTGTCTCTCTCTCATCTCATCTCTCTCTCTCTGTCTCTCTCTCATCTCTCTCTGTCTGCCTGCCTCTCTCTGTCTCTCCCCCCTCTCTCATCTCTCTCTCTCTCATCTCTGTCTCTCTGTCTGTCTGTCTCTCTCTCTCATCTCATCTCTCTCTCTCTCTCTCTGTCTCTCTCATCTCTCTCTCTCTCTCTGTCTGTCTCACTCTGTCTCTCTCTGTCTCTCCCCCCTCTCTCTCATCTCTCTGTCTGTCTGTCTCTCTCTCTCTCATCTCATCTCTCTCTCTGTCTGTCTGTCTGTCTCTCTCTGTCTCTCCCCCCCTCTCTCATCTCTGTCTCTCTCTGTCCCTCCCCCCTTTCTCTCATCTCATCTCTCTCTCTGTCTGTCTCTTTCTCATCTCATCTCTCTCTCTCTGTCTCTCTCTCATCTCTCTCTGTCTGTCTGCCTCTCTCTGTCTCTCCCCCCTCTCTCATCTCTCTCTGTCTGTCTGTCATCTCTGTCTGTCTGTCTCTCTCTGTCTCTCCCCCCCCTCTCTCTCATCTCTCTGTCTGTCTGTCTCTCTCTCTCATCTCATCTCTCTCTCTGTCTGTCTGTCTCTCTCTGTCTCTCCCCCCTCTCTCATCTCTGTCTCTCTCTGTCTCTCCCCCTCTCTCTCATCTCATCTCTCTCTCTCTGTCTGTCTCTCTCTCATCTCTCTCTCTCTGTCTGTCTGTCTGTCTCTCTCTCATCTCTGTCTGTCTGTCTCTCTCTCTCTCTCTGTCTCTCTCTCTGTCTCTCCCCTCCTCTCTCATCTCTGTCTGTCTGTCTCTTTCTCTCTCTCTCGTCTCTCTCTGTCGTCTCTCTCTCTCTCTGTCTCTCCCCCCCTCTCTCATCTCTCTCTCTGTCTCTCCCCCCCCTCTCTCATCTCTCTCTCTGTCTCTCCCCCCCTCTCATCTCTGTCTGTCTGTCTGTCTCTCTCTCTCTCTCTCTCTCTGTCTCTCCCCCCCCCTCTCTCTCGTCTCTGTCTCTCTGCTCTCTGTCTCCCCCCACCCTCTCTCTCGTCTCTGCCGCTCTTGTGGGCCATACGTAAAATTCAACCATGATGTGCCAACTTTGTAAGAGTTATTAGATTCACGGCAACCCCTGTGTTGACTTGACACAGCTTCAAAGCCCTTCCCTTCCGTGTCGTCCCACCGTTTGCTTTCTCCCCTTCCAAGGTCTTCTCAGCCACGAGAAAGAGACACGTGGAAAAACAAATCATTAAAAAGGGGGCTTAAAAGAAACGAAGTTCTGATGTCTTCGGGTTTTTTTTCCCAGAGCCAGAAAAGAGAATGTGCATAACATATTTTGCATCTTGCCGACTTCGGTAGTATTGATTTCATCTTCTCGTTCTTTAGCAGCGATTTCTGAAGAGATCTTGCTCTCCCTTCGAGCCACAGGCTCAACCACACACATTCTTTGCACAAAAGAAAAGCATCGGGTGCAGCTCCAGAACTGCGAAGCCGAGCGAAGGTTTCATTTCTCTCGCACATAATGTACCGTATGTGGTTAATGTGTGGTGGGAACACAAGCTGGGTTCATTCCGGGGCTACGGTTGGGCACAGAACGAAGAAAAAGAGTTTAATCCAGTTTAAGGGTGGATTTCTTTGCGCTCTGCCAGAAAATAGCAACCAGTCCAGGTCGTTCCTCGTTTAGCGACCGTGCAAGCCGCAGTTTGTGAAACCGCGTGGATTTCGCATGCTCTCACATGACTTCCTATGTCCTCCCTCTGCCAGCTTCTGATGTTTTGATGGAGGCTGAAGGTGGGGAGAGAAGCGACGGACGGGAGATTCGTTTGTTGGAGTGGGGGCGTCAAGAGAGGAACTAGCATAGCATCCATACGTAGCCACAAATGGACTAAATCCCAACCCTCTTGAACTCTCTTAGCCCTTACGTAGCACCATAATAGTCCACAAATTACGACCGTTCGTTTAGCGACCGTTCAAGGTTACTACGGCACTGAAAAAAGTGCCGTTTTTCATACTTACGACCGTTGCAGCCTCCACGTGATCACATGATCAAAATTCAAACGCTTGCCAGCTGAGTCATATTTATGACGGCCGCAGTCATCCCCTCTGGCGACCGTCTGATAAGCAAAGTTAGCCAGGAAGCCAGATTCACTTAACGAACAGGTGACTAACTTAACGACTGCAGTGACTCTCTTAGCAACCGTGGCAAGAACGGTCTCAAAGTGCGGCGAAACCCAACAACTGTCTCGCTTAGCGTATAAAATATGGTCATAAGACAGTGTTTCTCAACCTTGGCCACTTGAAGATATCCGGACTTCAACTCCCAGAATTCCCCAGCCAGTGAAAGCTGGCTGGGGAATTCTGGGAGTTGAAGTCCGGACATCTTCAAGTGGCCAAGGTTAAGAAACACTGCCATAAGCTAACTACCCACAGACCGGAAGTTTCAACATACGGGCATAATGGAGCCTACAATGTCCATTGATAAGCGAGACTGAAGTTAAGTGGAGGTTTGCCCCATTTTACAACCTTTCCTTGACTCGGTTGCTAAGTGAATCACTGCGGCCGATAAGTTAGCCACCCAGTCGCTAAGTGAATCCAGCTTCCTCATTTATTTACTTTGCTCGTCAGAAGGTCGCCAAAGGGGATCACACAACCCTGGGGACGCTGCAACCGTCATAAATATGAGCCACAGGTCGTAAGTGTGAAGAACAGTGGGGAGTCCCCTTTTCCCAGGGCCGCTGTCACTTTGAACGGTCACTAGACGGGTCCCGTAACTCAAGGACTGCCTTTGCAGGCTAAATAGGGGCGAACAGAATTCCAGAGGGTTTGATTTGAGTCCCTTTGTGGCTACGTGAGGATTCTCGGCTGCTTCCTGTCTTGACTCCCCCACTTCTTCTCCTACCCCAGTCAATACCCGAATCCCCCATCCGTCACTTCTCTCCCTGCGTCCATGAAAACACCGGAAGCCAGCAGAGGCTGGACACGTGAAGTCATGCGAGATCATGCGAAAGCAACACCTTCAACACAGAGTCAGTCCCGTACGGTTGACCGCAGAGAGCCGGCATTTAATAGTTTGTAATAATGTATTATTTTTGTAATTATGTATGGTTTTTAATATTGCCTGTGCGCCACCCTTGTCCTTGCAAGGGGTCCTTGCAAGGAGAAAGGCGGGGTATAAATTTGAAAAAATAAAATAAATAAAAATAAATTCACGGTCCTATCTCAGATCGGAGCGCAGAAGCCGGCAGGGATCCTGTGGGGAGGGGGAGGGGGGGAATCTGTCTCGGGGGCAGAATTATTCCACATTTTTATTAACGGTCTGGCTGACATGATTGATGGGCTGCTTATCCAATTTGCAGAGGAGAGAGAAGATGGCCAATACCCATGGCAACCACACTAGACTGCAGGCTAATCTGGGCCGCTTGGCAGGCTGGGCTGAGAGCAGAAGTTGTCCTTGCAGAGGGAGGAACGGAAGGCACTGCAGTCCTCGAGATACGACCAACCATCGGACTTCCATCCCTAAGCGAAGCGGTCACGGAGTCGGGCCTGATTCTACGACCATTGGTCACTCAACAAATGCAGCTTCCCCAAACTGGCTGGGAAGATCAGACACAGGGATTACATAACAGTCGGGACGCTGCAAATACAATGCAGTAACAGAGTTGGAAGGGACCTTGGAGGTCTTCTAGTCCAGCCCTCTAGCTCAGGCAGGAAGCCCTATACCATTTCAGACAATTGGCTATCCAACATCTTCTTAAAGACATCCAGTGTTGGGGCATTCACAACTTCTGGAGGCAACTTCTGTTCCACTGGTTAATTGTTCTCACTGTCAGGACATTTCTCCTTAGTTCTAAGTCTTGGGATCTTGGAATCCTAGTGGACAACCACTGAAATATGAGCCAGCCGTGGGCAGCAGCTGCCAAAAAAGCCAACACAGTTCTAGGCTGCATCAACAGAGGGATAGAATCCAGATCACGTGAAGTGTTAATGCCACTGTATAGTGCCTTGGTAAGGCCATACTTGGAATACTGCATCCAGTTTTGGTCGCCACGATGTAGAAAAGACGTGGAGACTCTGGAAAGAGTGCAGAGAAGAGCAACCAAGATGATTAGGGGACTGGAGATTAAAACATATGAAGAATGGCTGCAGGAGCTGGGTATGTCTAGTTTGATGAAGAGAAGGACCAGGGGAGACATGATAGCAGTCTTCCGATATCTCAGAGGGTGCCACAAAGAAGAGGGAGTCAAACTATTCTCCGGGGCACCTGGGGGCAGGACAAGAAGCCTTGGAGGGAAACTAATCAAGGAGAGAAGCAACTTATGGTATAAGGTTCCTGCCCATGCAGGGGGTTGGACTAGAAGACCTACAAGGTCCCTTCCAACTCTGCTATTGTATTGTATTGTAAGTTGCTTCCCTCCTGGATTAGTTTCCATCCATTGTTTCTTGTCCTACCTTATGATGCTTTGGAGAAGAGCTTGACTCCCTCTTCTTTGGGGCAATCCCTGAGATATTGGAAGGCTGCTATCCTGTCTCCCCTGGTCCTTCTTTTCATTCAACTAGACCTACCCAGTTCCTGCAACTGTTCTTCCTATGTTTTAGTCTCCAGTCCCCTCATCCTCTTGTTTTGAACAAGAGACTGGACCGCTAGTTGTCTGAAATGGTGTAGGGTCTCGTGCTTGAGCAGGGGATTGGGCTACAAGACCTCCAAGGTCCCTTTCCAGCTCTGTTGTTCAGTGGAATGGCTTGTTTCCAGAAATTGAGGGTGCTCCGTCACTGGAGGCTTTCAAATAGAGCAGGGGTCTCCAACCTTTGCAACTTTGAAGGACTTCAGCTCCCAGACTTCTCCAGCCAGCAAAGCTTATTATGTATATACCCACATAGCAAAGCTGGCTGGAGAATTCTGGGAGCTGAAGTCCTTCAGACTTAAAGTTGCAAAGGTTGGAGACCCCTGAAATAGAGGCAACCATTTTTCTGAAATGGCTGCTTGAGAAGAAGGCTGGGCTAGACGACCTCCAAGGTCCCTTCTCATCCGATTATTCTATGTTCCACGTTCTGGGCATGCATTTCCCCCAAGAATGAGTGTCTTGCCCAGTTAAGGCAGGTTGACTGGGCAGTCAGGCAGATGCTGCTGGCGTCTGAGGACTTGGAGAACTTCAGCCAAGAGAAAAGGAAACTTGAGCTGAGAAATTATATACCCAGATTTAGATATATAAAAGAAAGCCCCGGGGAAGGAAGCCGAAAACCCTTTTCCATGGCTACCGAAAGTAGGACAAGAAATAATGAGGATAAGTTTGCAGCTGCTTCCTTCTTTTTTCTTTTTTTTTTTTAATATTATGGAAAACTTCCTAATAGGTAAAAAAAATCTGTATAATAGCAGATCGGGTGTCAGTAGATTTCTCCATCCTGGCCACTTTCAAATGGAAAGACTTCAATTCCCAGAATGCCCCAGGTAGCGTGGACTGCAGGCAGTAGCCCCACAACCGGGCCCCCAAACCTTGGCTGCTAAGTGAGCCAGGGAATTGAGTTTTGCTCCATTTTACGACCTTTTACAATCAGAGGTTGAGCCAGTCACCCGGTCGTTAAGTGAATCCGGCATCATTGTCGACTTTGCTCGTCACAAGGTCGCCACCCTGGGACGTTGCCACCGTCATAACTGTGAGTCGCTTAACCAGTTTTGCTCACGTCATCCCGAGGAGGCTTCGGAGGTCGCAACTGTGGGAAACGGTCCTAAGTCCCTTGTTTCAGCGCCGCCGTAACTTGAAACAGTCACTAAGAGAACCGTTGTAAGTTGAGCACAGTCCAGGGGATTTGTGGGTATGCTGATGTGATGACATCTGGGGAACCATAACAATTTTAAGATGGCTGGCCCTCAACTCCCAGAATTCCCCAGCCAGCTGTCAATTTTCAGAGAGGTGGACTTCAATTCCCAGAATTCCTCAGCCAGCTGTCAATTTTCAGAGAGGTGGACTTCAATTCCCAGAATTCCCCAGCCACCTGTCAATTTTCAGAGAGGTGGACTTCAATTCCCAGAATTCCCCAGCCAGCTGTCAATTTTCAGAGAGGTGGACTTCAATTCCCAGAATTCCCCAGCCAGCTGTGCTACGTAGCCCAGAGACTGAGACTCTGGGAAATCCCCTTGGCTGAACGTTTAATTGCAGGGCTTTTTCGGCAGGTTTCCAAGGGTCAGACTTAATGACCTTTGGCTTCCCTTATGGCGCCAACCCCACAGCTCCGCCACAGGCCTTTCCAAGCAGCAGTCAGCCGACAGCAGCACGTAGGCGTTCGGCAAACATCACAACAACTTCTTATGTGCGGTAGAATTAATCTGCCTGTAAGGTCTCCTTGCCCCAAAGTTGTTATGGCATCTCTTTAAAAAAAAAAATAATAATCTGTGATTTTCCTGGCACTTTCAAAAAGAGACACATTCACACACAATGGAAAAGGACACAAACGTTATCCACAACACGAGCAGCTGCGCAGGCAGTCCTCCACTTACAACGGTCTGCTTAGTGACGGTTCAAAGTTACGACGGCACCGGGAAAACGGATGGTTATTTACACCTTCGACGGTTGCAGTATCCATGCAGTCACACGATCAAAATTCAGATGCTGGGCCACTGACTCGTGTTTATGACGGTGTCTGCACCAGACCCCCTTTTGCGACAAGCCAAGTCCATGGGGAAAGCGCCAGATTCACTTAAACGACCGGGTTGGCAGCTTAACAATGGCGGCGAGCCGCTTAGCAACGGCAGGAAGGGAGGGCGTAAAAATAATAATAATAATAATAATAATAAAAAATTTAATTTATAGACCGCTCCCTCTCCCCGAGGGGACTCGGAGCGGTGCACAGGGAAGTTAAAAATACAATAAATATACATAAATACTTAAAAGGCAAATTAAACAATTATCCCTGCGCTAAAATTCCCAATTTAAATTTACTAAAATCCCATGATAAAAGAGACTACCCTAGGCTGGCCAAGCAGAAAAAGTGTGTTTTTAATTTTTGGCGGAAGGAGCAGAGGTCCGTAGTTGTTCTAATGTCGGGGGGAAGGTCGTTCCAGAGGGTCGGGCCCGCCACAGAGAAGGCCCTTTCCCTGGGCGTCGCCCGCTGACAAAGTCTAGTGGACGGCATCCGGAGAAGTCCCTCTTTGTGGGAGCGAATCGGCCGTGAGGATGTATGGGGCAGGATCCGATCCCGCAGATAGCTAGGTCCCGAGCCATGGAGCGCTTTGAAGATGACAACTAGCACCTTGAAGCGCACCCGGAAGACGACAGGCAGCCAGTGCAGCTCGCGCAAGAGCGGTGTTACGTGGATAGACCTAGCGGTTCCCAAAGGAGAAGGCAACGTTAAAAGGAGGCCGTTACTAAGGAACCGTCTCGCCTGGCGACAGAAAGGCTGGGCTCCGTTGGAGGTCATAACTGGAGGACCGGCGGTTACGAGCAAAGCACAAGCCAAGATGCAGCTCTAGTGAATGCGTGACCCATTTCCAACCTCAGGTGCTGGGAAAAACGGAAGGAAGGAGGGGGGGAAAGGAAGAGAGGAAAAGTGGTGGTGAATAAATTTAATTCCCGGTCCCCCGGTTGCCATGGGCTGGATTTGAGCCTCCCAAGACCCTTGAAATACGGCAGCAGCTCAGGCTCTTCGCAGATTCTAAGAGCATCCCACGAGAGGAGCGGGGTTTGTGTGTTTGTGTGTGTGTGTGTGAGAAAACCCCCAGAATGGCTCGTAACTTGCATAACTGACCTGCTGCAAAACGGGCGCTGGTGAGCCGCAGACTGCAGACCCTGCTCTCGCCCAGCCTCTGCCTCCCCCCCCCTCCAGCCAGGCTCCCTTTTCAGCCAGGAAATCCAGGGGAGGGATGGGCTGCCCCACAGCTGGACCCCCCCGACAAGGACCCTGGGCTGGGAAGCCGGAAATCACAATTTTGAAAAATGAGGATACAGATGGGAATGGAATAGGAATAGAATAGAAAATAGAGCAGAGCAGAATAGAATAGGAATAAGAAGGAACAGAACAGAACGGAACGGAATGGAACAGGAACAAGAATAGAATAGGAATAAGAAGGAATAGAATAGAATAGAATAGAATAGAATAGAATAGAATAGGAATAGGAATAGGAATAGGAATAGGAATAGGAATAGGAATAGGAATAAGAAGGAATAGAATAGAATAGAATAGAAAATAGAGCAGAGCAGAATAGGAATAAGAAGGAACAGAAGAGAAGAGAACAGAATAGGAAGAGGAAGAGGAATAGAATAGAATAGAATAGAATAGAATAGAAATAAGAAGGGATAGAATAGAATAGAGTAGATTAGGAATGAGGAATAGAATAGAATAGAATAGAATTAAGAAGGAATAGAATAGAGTGGGAATGAGGAATAGAATAAATAGGAATCAGAATGAATAGAATAGGAATAAGAATGAATAGAATAGAATAGAATAGAACAGAGAAGACTAGAATAGAATAGACAAGAATTGAATAGAATAGAAAATAGAGTAGAGGAGAATAGAATAGGAATAAGAATGAATAGAATAGAGAAGAATGGAATGGAATAGAAATAAGAATGAATAGAATAGAATAGACAGTTTAAACAGAGGCACAGAAGCAAAATCATGTCAAGTATTAGTACCACTTTATAAAGCAGGGGTGCAATTCAGCCGGTTCAATCCGGTTTGGCCGAACCAGTAGCAGTGGCTGCGGGAGGCTCCACCTACCCACCCGGAGGTCATCACATCCCATTTTTGACCCCCTGTGCATGCATGCGCGCTCACCACAGGTGGGTTGCTCCTGCTTCAGCCGAACCAGTAGTGGAATTCAGGCTGGGTCACAGAAGTGGAAGCAACCCAGGGGGCCTGCCATGCCTCCGAACCTCTTTCCTCGCTACCGC
Source organism: Rhabdophis nuchalis (assembly GCA_039707465.1). Classification (NCBI taxonomy): domain Eukaryota; kingdom Metazoa; phylum Chordata; class Lepidosauria; order Squamata; family Natricidae; genus Rhabdophis; species Rhabdophis nuchalis. The sequence continues at coordinate 2,166,516 of CM077645.1, forward strand.
TGGGCCGTCGACATTTAGTGACTGCGCATACGCGAAGAACAATTTATATTGAAAAGTGCACGGGTGCCCCTGACGTGCGCGGGTTGCTAACCTGTAGTAAAACCGGCAGCAACCCACCCCTGGCGCTCCCATTTGGCCAACGGTAGCAAAGGTAAGTTGATGTCACCCCTAGTAAAGCCACATCTGGAATCCTGCCTCCAATTTTGTCACATGACAGAAAAGAGGCTGAGGTTTTGGGAAAAGCTCAGAGAAGAGCAATGAAGAGGATCAAAAAGGCCTGGAGGCTGAAACACAGGAAGAGCGGCTGCAGGATTTGGGTCTGGCCAATCTTAAAGAAAAGAAGAATTGACGTGATAGCAGTCTTCCAATATCTCAGGGGCTGCCCCAAAGAAGAGGGAGGCAAGCTCTTCTCCAAGGCACCTGAGGGCAGGACAAGAAGCAATGGGTGGAAACTAATCCAGGAGAGAAGCAACTTAGAACTGAGGAGAAACTTCCTAACAGTGTGAACAATTAACCCATGGAACTTGCCTCCAGAGGTTGTGGGACCTTCATCACTGGAGGTTTTAAGAAGAAACTGGGCAGCCACTTGCCTGACATGGTAATGGGTCTCCTTCTTGAGTCTCCTCCCATGTAACACCCCTCCTGCGCGACCTGCACTGGCTTCCGGTGGTTTTCCGGGTGAGATTCAAGGTGTTGGTTACCATCTTTAAAGCGCTCCATGGCTTAGGACCTGGGTGCCTACGAGATCGCCTTCTGCCACCGAGAGACTCCCACCGGCCACTACGCTTCCCTAGAGAGGGTCTCCTCATGGTGCCCTCGGCTAGACAATGTCGACTGGCGACACCCAGGGGGAGAACCTTCTCCATGGGAGCCCCTGTCCTCTGGAACGAATGGCCCCTGGAATTAAGAACTATCCCTGACTTACGCACCTTCCGCCATGCTCTCAAAATCTTTTTTTTCCCAACAAGCCGGGCTGGCATAAAAATGAATTTTTAAATATGAGTTTTTATTTATTTATTTTATTTATTTTAATCGGGGTTTGTTTGGTTTTTTAATTTTAAGAGAGGCCAAATTGTTTAATACGCTTTTAAAACTGTTTTTTTAACTTTTATATATCTGTTTTACTCTGGCTGTACACCGCCCTGAGTCCTTCGGGAGTAGGGCGGTATAAAAAACTAATAAACCTTAAACCTTGAGCAGGGGGCTGGACTAGAAGACCTCCAAGGTCCCTTCCAGCTCTCTTCTGATTGGTGGAGATTACTTTGGCCAAGGGATTAGACATACAAGGGATCTGTCTCCAATGCAGAGGCTCTCAAAGGTGCATGCAAAGCCACAGAGAAATAACGATACCAACAAGCTCTCCCTTCCAGTTGCTTCCTGCCAATGCCCTCGGTCGGATGGAAGTGCAGGTAGTCCTCCATTTGCAACGGTTCATTTAATGACCGTTTGACGTTACAAAGGATCACTAAACAGAAAAAGGGATTTACACTCAACAACCGTTGCAGCATCTGGTCGAAATTCAGACATGTGGCAACTGGCTCGTATTTATGACGGCTGCAGGGTCCCAGGGTCATGCAATGACCCACCTTTGTGACCAGATTCCGACAAGCAACACCAACGGGGAAGCCGGATTCACTTAACAACCGTGTCACTAACTGAACAACCTGCAGTGATTCAATCACTTAGTAAAATGAGGCAAAACTCAGGCAACCAATGTCTCAACAACAGACGTTTTGGGCTCCATTGTGGTCGTAGGTCGAGGACTGCCTGTAGAGGAGGGAGGCAAAGGGAACCTGCCTGCAAGTCTGCCTCGCAAATAAAATTAAAAACTAACTCCCCCTCCCTCCCTCCCTCCCTCCCTCCCTCCCCCCATGCATCCGTCTCCCTCCTCTTTCCCATCTCTCCCATTAAGGCTTTTATTTTGCCTGCTCTGTCACTTTCCATTCGACAATTTAAATGTTTTCTTCTAATGTTTATTACGCTGTAGGCCGCCCAGACTTCATTTTACTTAAATTAAATTAAAATGCAATGCAATGAAAACAGAAATAGAAATAGTTGCAGAAGGAATAGAATAGAATAGAATAGAATAGATATTGGAATGAGGAATGGAATGGAATAAAATAGATATTGGAATGAAAAATGGAATGGAGTGGAGTGAAAATGGGAAGAGGAATAAGAATAGAATAGAAATATGGAATGGAATAGGAATAGAATAGAATAGAATAGAAATATGGAATGGAATAGAATAGAAGAGGAAGAGGAAGAGAATAGAAAATATGGAATGGAATAGAAATAGGAATAGAAATAGGAACAGGAATAGAAGTAAATAATAAAATGAAATGAAATGAAAATGGGCAGGCAGGAGAGGAGGAAGAGCCACCAGGGAGAAAAGGAAATTATTCATCCTAAGGAAAGCCACTGTGGATGCCAGGACAGGGGGCTGCACCCATCTGCACCAAAATAAAATCCACAAGCTGGCAAAAATGACTTTACCCCCATTTCTTTTTGCCTTTTTGTCCTCTTGCAAATCATTCCTTTGGCCCTTTAAAATAAAATAAAAATTTTCAGATCCAAAAGCGATTGTCAAATGCAGGCAGTCCTCGCTTTACGACCATTCGTTCAGGGGCCGTCTGAAGTTACAGCGGCACTGAAAAAGGGACCTAACAGACCGCCGCAGCATCCCCACAATCACAGGATCAAAATCCGGGTGTTTCACCACCGAGGGTTGTCGCATCCGTCGGTTGTGGGACCACAAGATTTGCAAACTTCCCAGCCGGTTTTCAACAAACAAGGGATTCGCTTACTGACCACGTGATCCGACTAACAACTGCAGTGATTTCCTTAAGAAGCGTGGCAATAAAAGGTCATAAAACCAGGCGCACATTATTTAACAACCATCTTGCTTAGCAAGATTTGGGAAATTCTAGTCCCCAATAAGTCAAGGACAGGCAGCTAACGAAGCTTATTTAAAGAAATATCTCGGCTGAAGACGTGTCAGTTTGGCACCAGGTTAGAAAGCAACACCCTGGGAGTTCTAGTTCTGCCTGAACCCTGAAAGCCAACTGGGTGACTTTGGGCCAATCACCAGGAGACGGGGAGTTCTAGTCCCGCCTTAGGCATGAAAGCCAACTGGGTGACTTTGGGCCAATCACCAGGAGACGGGGAGTTCTAGTCCCGCCTTAGGCATGAAAGCCAACTGGGTGACTTTGGGCCAATCACCAGGAGACGGGGAGTTCTAGTCCCGCCTTAGGCATAAAAGTCAGATGGGTGAGTTTGAGCCAATCACCAGGAGTTGAGGAGTTCTAGTCCCGCCTTAGGCATGAATGTCAGATGGGTGAGTTTGGGCCAATCACCAGGAGATGGAGAGTTCTAGTCCTGCTTTAGGCATGAAAGCCAGCTGGGCAGTGGTGGCTACTACTGGTTTTGTGGGCGTGGCTTGGTGGGTGTGGCAGGGGAAGGACACTTGCCGGTTCTCCCAACTACTCAAAATTTCCGCTTCCGGTTCTCCAGAACTGCTCAGAACCTGCTGGATTTCATCCCTGGGGTTGGGTGACTTTGAGCCAATCCCTTTCTCTCTCAGCCCAGCCTTCCTCACAGAGTTGTGAGAAAATAGGAGGAGGAAGATATGTTTGGATATGTTCACCGCTCTGAGTTAATTGTAGAAAATAATAAAGGGAGGATACAAATAAACTAAATTTAAAAAAATAGACTAGGATAATAAAATTAAAAATTAAGAAACAAAAAAAAAGATAAAAACAAACTAAATAAAATTAAAAAAAGTAAAAAAATAAAAACATAAGATGAGATAAACATAAAATAAATAATAAAATTAAATAAAGTAGAACAGAATAATCATTTTATGGTCACCTTGAAATGTACACGGATCGGCATACATTAAAATAAAAATTTCACTGTATGGAGCTCTCAAAGGTTCTCCACCTCCCATGCACACGACAGAACCATGGCAGAATTAATGAACGGATGAATCAATAAAATTATGTATATACCCGCATATATTATATCACACACACACACACACATATATACATATACATACATCCATATTCTATATCCATTTCAGGAGTGGGTTGCTTATGGCATTACAGCCAATTTGGTGCGCGCAAAAATATTGCCCCCACACGTTCGCTTTGCTCACACTCACACAATACGTGTACTCTGCACGTGTGCGTATTTGCACAAACATAGGTCTGTGCACACGCAAAACATTTAAAAAATGGGGGGGGGAATTAAATTTGTGCAATGAAAACCAAGATCGCTGTGCCATATGGTTTATTATTAATATGGTTTATTAAATTTGTATACTGCCCTTCTCCCTTGCGGGACTCCGGGCAGTGACATCCGGTTCAGCCTAATTGGGCTTTTGAGGTGCATGCGCTAAAAATAAGCCCTCCCCTGAAAACATTGCAACATAGCAGCTACCAGGAGGTGACCACACTCGCCGCCTCTGCACCCCAAAACAATAAGACCTCCCCGAAAATAAACCCAAGTGCTTATTTCGGGGGTCAAAAGAAAATAAGACCCTGTCTTATTTTCAGCGAAACATGGGAGATAGATAGATAGATAGATAGATAGATAGATAGATAGATAGAGAGAGAGAGAGAGAGAGAGAGAGAGAGAGAGAGATATGATAATAATAATAATAATAATAATAATAATAATAATAATAATAATAATAATAATAATAATAATAATAATAAATTTTATTTATAGACCGCTTCCTCTCCCCAAAGGGACTCGGAGCGGTGCACAGGGAAATTAAAAATACCAATAAATATACATAAATAGATTAATAAAATTAAACAATGATTATCCCTGCGCTAAAATCCCCAATTTTAAAATTAACTAAAATCCCCTAAGCCCTATTAAAAGACGGAAGACTAACCTAGGCCGGCCAAGCAGAAAAAGTGTGTTTTAAGTTTTTGACGGAAAATAGATAGATAGATAGATAGATAGATAGATAGATAGATAGATAGATAGATAGATAGATAGATAGATAGATAGGTAGATACTGTAGACAGACAGACAGACAGACAGACAGACAGACAGACAGACAGACAGACAGATAGATAGATAGACACCGTAGATAGATAGATACCGTAGATAGATAGACAGACAGACAGACAGACAGACAGACAGACAGACAGACAGACACCGTAGATAGATAGATACCGTAGATGGATAGATACTGTAGATAGATAGATAGATAGATAGATAGATAGATAGATAGATAGATAGATAGATAGATAGATAGATAGATAGATAGATAGATAGATAGATACTGTAGATAGATAGATAGATAGATAGATAGATAGATAGATAGATAGATAGATAGATAGATAGATAGATAGATAGATAGATAGATAGATAGATACTGTAGATAGATAGATAGATAGATAGATAGATAGATAGATAGATAGATAGATAGATAGATAGATAGATAGATAGATAGATAGATAGATAGATAGATAGATAGATAGATACTGTAGATAGATAGATAGATAGATAGATAGATAGATAGATAGATAGATAGATAGATAGATAGATAGATAGATAGATAGATAGATAGATAGACAGACACCGTAGATAGATAGATACTGTAGATAGATAGATTTTTTTTTAAAATGTAACATTAAATTAAATTAAAAAATTAATAAAATAAAGCAAATAAAATAAAAAAATAAAACAAATAAAACAAATAAAACGAAACAGACTGATACAGGACTGACCCTAAAGACAGAAAGGGGAAGACCCTTAACACAACCACAATAGGAACACAGGGGTCCCCCACAGCCCCCCACCCACTCCCACTGGCCCCAGGCCAAAAACAGCCCAAGAAAGGAATCCTGCAGCAAGAACAACCCCATATCCCCAGAGCCAAAAAGGGCCCCCTCCATCTAAGGAGACCCTTCCCCTTTTATGGAGGTCTCTTGAAGACTTCACGGCTGCATTCGCACAACAGGCTAAGCCCAGGAAGGACAGAGGCAGCCTTACGCGGTGGCCAAGCCATCCTTTGGAATCCAGCGATGGTCCAACACCTGATTTTAATTGGGGGGGGGGATCAGAAACAAGGGGGGAGGGGGTCGTCGGAAGGGGACGATGGACCCAGCCTCCTAACCGACATGCTCAAAACGGTGAAGACGCGACTTCCTAGTTCCATGTTTGGCTCGTCCCGGAGATCCGCAAGCAAGGCGCAAGGTCCCTTCCCCTGGACGCACAACAACGTCCCTGTCAGGTTGACCAGGTGAAGAGGCCAAAGGGAAAAGAAAGGGCGGAAGGAGCCGCAGGTGACTCACTAATGACTCGGCTGCCTTTTTCACACGAGACACTCGATCCGGTTTCTGCATTGATGCCTTTTTGAGCAACACTTCGAAAGGCCAGGTGTGCAAGCTTGGTCGCTTTAAGACCTCTGGACTTCAACGCCCAGAATTCCCCAGCCAGCAAAGCTGGCTGGGGAATTCTGGGAGTTGAAGTCCAGAGGTCTTAAAGCGACCAAGCTTGGCCACCCCTTCCCTAAGCCTGTTCAGCCGTAATCAGGTTAGCACAAGGCACCTTCCCCAAGCTTTCCCGCGCCGGACTGCCAGCCCCATCTCGGACCACACCTCCCATCATCCGCAGCCGCCCCCACCCCCCGCACCTTCCCCTGCCCTACCTGGCGGAGCAGTCTGCGGGAGCGTCGGGAGCATCAAGGCGAAGGCTCCTCCCGGCCAGCGGGCAGCGGCGGCGGCAGCGGCGGCGGCATCCCCGGGGCTTTGAAGGGGAGAGAAGCGGTCAGCGCAGGCTGGAGCAGGGCGAGCCGGCGGTGGGTCCGACTAGAGGACCTCGGGGGTACTCCCCCTCCCACCCGGGGCTGGGATGCACCCGGGCTCCAGCTTCAGCAGCCCCGCGGGAGTGAGGGAGGGGGAGGGTGTTTGCCTCCAAGCCGCCGCCGCCCCCCCGCCCGCCCGCCCGCCGTCCGGGAAAGCCCGGACGGCTGTCCTCGCCCATCAATCGCGCCGGGAGGAAAAGTCGCCTCCGCAGCCCCGGGAGAAAAGAGCCGGACGGAGCTCGGGCTAAAGGGGCTTCCCTCCTGCGGCCAGGCCAAGCCGATGATCCCCGACCCCCCTACCCACCCCGTCCGCAGAAGGGATCGCAGGCGGAGAGCGAGGCGCCGCCGCTCCTCCGCCCGCTTCAGCGACCGATCGCCGGCTCGGCCAGCTTCGGGAATTGCCCCACTTCCACGGCGCCGGCTCCGCCCCCCGGGCGCGCTGATTGGAGGGCGTGGAGCCGCCCAGGACACACCCCCTCCCCGCCTCCTCCCTCCCTCCCTCCCACTCCCCGGGAGTTTGCGGGGGCGGCTGCGGGGTCTCAGCTGCCGCCGCTGCCGCCGCCACCGGTTGCGCAAGGCCGGCGTTGGAAAGTCCGCGCGGGGGGGGGGGGGAGGGAGGACTGCAACGCCCATCGTCCACAGCCCTGGGGGCGGGGGAGTCGCAGGGGCCGGAGGAGGGGCTGGGGTCGTAGGGAGGGGGGGGGGGTTCCTCCCTGCCTACCTAATAGTGCCAAGGCTGGCCTGGCTACCGGCGGCGATGCGCCCCGTGGAGGATCCGGCCTCCGTAAGATGACCAGCGGCCGAGGAATGCGCGGTCTCCAGGGAAGCTGGCAATGCGTGCTTGTGGGTCTGCGTGTGTGTGTTTGTCTTTGTGTGTGTGTGTGTCCGGCCTCCGCGCCGCCGCCTTCTCTGGAGTTTGCACAACCCCGCCGCGTTTCCTGGCCGATCCGAGAGACGGGGTCAGCTGGAAGCCCGCGGAGCAGATCCCAGCGGAAGAGGATCCCTGCAGCTGCGGGCGGGGCTGAGGGATCCTGGGCGGCCCCTGAGCTGGGGGGGGGGGCGAAGGGCTCTTGCAGATGTTTCGGGACCCCGCGAGGGGAGGGGAGGGGAGGGTGCTGAGTGGAGAAGGGGGAAGAGGAGGGACTCTGGGTGCTCTCTGGAATTGGTTTTCTTCCAGACCTTTCATGACCCAGCTGGAGAACACCATCCGTGCTGAAAGGGAGTGAGATTTGCAAGGAGGAAGAGGTGGAGGAGGACTGTGGGGTCCTGGGTGGTCTCTGGGCTTGGTGGTTTTCTTCCTGACCTTTCATGGCCCAATTGGGGAACACCATCCGTGCTGCAAGAGAGGGAGGATCTGCAGAGAGGAGGAGGAGGAGAGGAAGAGGAAGAACAAGAAGAAGAGGAAGAAGAAGAAGACAATTGTGGGGTCCTTGGTGGTCTCTGAGCTGGCTGGTTTTCTCACAGACCTTTCATGGCCCAACTAGGTCATATCATCAATGGTTAGAAGAGAGGAGGAGGACTGTGGGGCCCTTGCAATTCTTTGAGCTTGTGTGTTTGTCTGCAGACCTTTCATGACCCAACTAGGGAACATCATCAGTGCCGGAAGGGAGTGGGGTTGGGGGGGGGGGGAGGAAGACCACGCTTGGAGCAAAACAAACTGCCTTGCTTAGCAACAAAAAAAAAATCGGGGCTCCATTGTGGTCGTAAGCCGAGGAACGCCTGCAAGTAGGGCTCATGTGAGAGATTCAAGTATGTGTAAAGAGTGAGTAAGGCAACTCAGAGCCCTGGGGGGGGGGGGGGGGACAAGAGAGAGAAGGGAGGGGCTTCAATGAGAAGGAAGTAGATCTCAGCTGGATCTGGGGGGGAAGAAGAAGATCCCTCCGGAGTGGGCAGAGTGGGGGGCGGGCGGATGGAAAGAGAAGCTGCAGAGGCCTCCTGGATCCCTGTCCTGGCCAAGGGTCAGACTGGATGGTCTCTGGGGAACCTCCCTTCGCCTTGGGTGACTCTGCCCTTCAGCCAGAGGTATTTTCCCACAGACAGTGCGTAATACACCCTGCCACACTGACACACTCATCCAGAAAGAATGGGCCAACGCACAAAAACACACCCAAAGGAACAGAAAACAATTCACAACTGAGGTCCTTCGGGGGGCTTTTGTTCTTAATTTTACATTTTTGGTGGATGATGGACGTGTGCAGGAAGTTCTCGACTTACGACCACCGTGGGTGTTGCTAAGTAAGGTACTGCTTAAGTGAGGTTTGCTCCGTTTTACGACCTTTCTTGCCGAGTGCTTCAGTGGAGCACGGCAGTTGTAACCCGGTCGTTAAGCGAATCCGGCTGCCCCCATGGACTCAGGTCGTCGGAAGGTCGCAAAAGGGGACCGTGTGATCCTGACCGTCATAAATGCGTGCCAAGCATCCGCATGGGAATCCCACGGCCCTGGGGAGGCTGCAACGGTCATAAGTGTGAAAAATGGTCGTAAGTCTCTCTTTTCCGTGCCTTTGTAACTTACAATGGTCACTAAATGAATTGTTAAGATTTAAGATTAAGATTAAGATTTAAGATTTATTAACCGCACCCTCTCCCCACAGGGACCCGGGGCGGTGCACAGGCATAATTAAAAACAATATACAAAATACAAACATTACTTAAAATAAAATTAAATAAATCTACCTATGCTAAAAATATATAATTAAAACCCATTAAAATTTGTAATTAAAAGACAGAGAGAACTATTCAAGGCCGGCCAGTCGAAAGAGATGGGTCTTCAATTTTACCCGGAAGGAGCGGAGGTCGGTGGTCGTTCTAATATCAGGGGGAAGGTCGTTCCAGAGGGCCGGGCCCGCCACAGAGAGCGCCCTTCCCCTGGGCGTCGCCCGCTGACAAAGTCTAGTGGACGGCACCCGGAGAAGCCCCTCTCTGTGGGAGCGAATCGGTCGTGAGGATGTGTGGGGCAGGATCCGATCTCGCAGATAGCTAGGTCCCGAGCCATGGAGCGCCTTAAAGATGATAGTTAGCACCTTGAAGCGCACCCGGAAGACGACAGGTAGCCAGTGCAGCTCGCGCAGGAGCGGTGTTACATGGGCAAACCTGGAGGTGCCCATAATTGCTCGCGCGGCCGCATTCTGAACTAACTGAAGCCTCCGGGTGCACCTCAAGGGGAGCCCCATGTAGAGAGAGTTGCAATAGTCCAGTCGGGATGTCACGAGGGCATGGGTGACTGTGCGAAGGGCGTCCCGATCCAATAGGGGGCGCAATTGGCGAACCAGGCGAACCTGGTAAAACGCCCTCCTGGCCACGGCTGTCACTTGCTCTTCCATAGACAGCCGGGTATCCAGGAGGACACCCAAATTGCGCGCCCCATCCACAGGGGCAAGATGTTCGCCCCCTATGGCCAGCGTTGGAGAAAGTCGAGTGCCTGAATTTATCCCAAGCATGTTTAAACTCAGTCCCTGACGATTGACCCACTATCTCTGCTGGACGTTGGCTCATTTAGTGACCATTGGGAGTTACAAAAATGTTACTTCTGAGTCGTATTTCACACTTACGACCGTTGGAGCCTCCTTTGGTCACGTGATCAAAATTCAGACGCTGGACAGCAACTGACTCATATTTACGACGGTTGCATTGGGATCACCTTCTGACAGGCACGTCGCCGGGAAGCCAGGTTCGCTTAACGACCACGGGATTCACTTAACAACGGTGGCGAGAAAGATTGTAAAATGGCTTCGAAACTCACCCGGTAACTGTCTCACTTAGTAACATAATTTGGGGGCCTCAACTGTGGTCGTAAGCTGAGGACTACCTAGTATTCCTTCTGCAAACTCATCCTAATATCTCTTCAAGTTCCTGCTGGGTCACTTCGGCTGTTCGACTCCCTGTTCTTCATTTCTGCTTAATATTTTTTATTGTTATTATTTTTATCAATTACATTTCTTAGTGCTTCATGCTCTCTCAATTTTTGCTTAATATGGAAAATTCTGCCTTTGGGAACAATAATTCACACCCTTAATATATTTAATATATTAATATATACATTGTATAGATGTATATAAAGGTGAAGGTTCGCCTCGTACATCTGTGCCGGTCGTTCCTGGCTCTAGGGGGCACTGCTCCTCTCCCTTTCAAAGCCCAAGAGCCAGCGCTGTCCGAAGACGTCTCCGTGGTCACGTGGCCGGCATGACTCAACACCGAAGGCCCACGGAACGCTCTTCCCTTCCCACCAAAGGTGGCTCCTATTTTTCTACTTGCATTTTGTTACCCGCTTTCGAACAGCTCGGTTGGCAGAAGCTGGGACAAGTAAGGGGAGCTCCCTCCGTTATGCAGCGTAGGGATTCGAACCGCCGAACTGCCGACCTTTCTGATTGACAAGCTCCGCATCTGAGCCACTGAGCCACCGCGTCCCATATAATATGTTTAAAAGTTCCAATCCTGTCCCTCCTTACAGGCTATAGCATCCAGGCAGTCTTCAATTTACGACCAGCAATTCAGAGAAGAATTTCCGTTGCTAAGTGAATCATGGCTGATTCCGTGACACACACACACACCCTTTTTTTTTTTTTTTTTTTTTTGCCAAATCACAATTTTCTTTTAAGCAAATCCTCGCCGTTAAGCGAATCACTCAATGAATCCAGCTTCCTTGCTTTGCTTCTAAAAAGCCGTCTGGGAAGGTTGCAAATGTGTGAGCCTGCAGAACGCTGCAACCGTCACAACTATGAGTCAGGCGCCCGAATTTTGACAGTCGTACGTGAGAGGACTGGTCATAAGTCGGGGTGTTTTTTTTCCCAGGGCTGTTTTGAGTTCGAACGGTTGTAAGTGGGGAACTCCCTGGGTTAAATCTTCCTCATCCTCCTTCAAAATTGCAGCTTGGACGAACGTACCCCTGGGGAGGGCTTTTTTTTGGGGGGGGGTGCTCCATCCTAGTCACCCCCCCCATTTTAGCAAAAGGACCCTCCCTCAAACCAGGATTCACCCGCCCTACACCAGCTCCAGATCCTGGTTTAAAGAGTGCCACGCCACAATCTCCAGCCTCAGGTTGCGACTCCCTTCGCGGCTTCCATCAGGCAAAGAATTAAATTAAAGAAATGGGTGCAATTAAAGGCCGATGGGTGATTTATGTGGCTTTCTCATTTCTGCACCCCTGTGGAGATAACTGGCAAGGGGGAAACCTGAGGAGCTCAGGGTCTTTTCAATTAAACAATCGTCGCTTCTCCCCAGCAGAGAAATAGGGTTTTTTTAAAAATAAAAATAAAAAATATTGCGGCCTCCAGATTCTTAATTTCTAATTATTATTATTTTTTGCCTTGTTCTTGGGGGCTTTGATGAATCTGCTAATGAGCCTCAGTCTCATCAAGGTGATTTAGATACGCAGGAGATTCCTTTGTGCAGTCCTGCATGGGGGGGACAACCCCCCCCCCAAAAAAACCCTTAAATTCTCTACTTCCACCCGAATTAAATCTGGGAGCTCAACTGATTTGGGAGCAGCTTTTTAAAAGCTCTCCCTCCCTTTTCTTTTTACTTCCTTCCTTTTCTCCTTCCTTCCTTTTCTCCTTCCTCCTGTACTCCCTCCTTCTCTTCCTCCTTCCTTCCTTTTCTACTTCCTTCCTCTCTCCCTCCTTCCTTTTCTCCTTCCTTCTGTCCTCCCTCCTTTCCTCCCTCCCTTCCTTCCTTTTCTCCTTCCTTCTGTCCTCCCTCCTTTCCTCCCTCCCTTCCTTCCTTCCTTTTCTCCTTCCTTCCTCTCTCCCCCACTCCTTCCTTTTCTCCTTCCTTCTGTCCTCCCTCCTTTCCTCCCTCCCTTCCTTCCTTCCTTTTCTCCTTCCTTCCTCTCTCCCCCACTCCTTCCTTTTCTCCTTCCTTCCTCTCTCCCTCCTTCCTTTTCTCTTTCCTTCTGTTCTCCCTCCTTCTTTCCTCCCTCCCTTCCTTCCTTCCTTTTCTCCTTCCTTCCTCTCTCCCTCCTTCCTTTTCTCTTTCCTTCTGTCCTCCCTCCTCCTTTCCTCCCTCCCTTCCTTCCTTTTCTCCTTCCTCCCTTCCTCCCTCCCTTCCTTTTCTCCTTCCTTCTGTCCTCCCTCCTTCCTCCCTCCCTCCCTCCCTTCTTTCTTGTGGCTTTCCATATTCAAATGACCAAGCAAGTGAAACGGTAAAAATAACAGATAATAAATAAGCAGCTTGCCTCCAGAAGTTGTAAATGCTCCAACTTTGGAAGTTTTTAAGAAGAGCTTGTCTAACCATTTGTCTGAAGTGATATAGCCTGAGGTTTGCTGCCTGAGCAGAGGGCTGGACTAGAAGACCTCCAAGGTCCCTTCCAACTCTGTTATTTAATCCTATCCTATCTTTGTTCTATCCCAGGGGTCTGCAAAGTCGGCTCTTTTAAGACTGGTGGACTTCAACTCCCAGCATAGCTGGCTGGGGAATTCTGGGAGTTGAAGTCCACCAGTCTTAAAAGAGCCGACTTTGCAGACCCCTGTTCTATCCTATCCTATTCTAAAACAGGAAATAAAATCCAGGAAATAAATAGAAGAGAAATAAAGCTTTCAAACATCCGGCCGGATCCAGTGCTGGGTTTAGGCAACACTTCTGCTTTTTTGGGAACAAGGGGAGTTTTTGTGCAAATTTGCATTTTCTCCTTTTGTAGCACAGACCGTTCCTAGTTCAAGGGGAGAAAAGGACACCGAAGTCCATTCTCAGCTCGATGCCCGGATCTGCTCCCATTTGACTGCTCTGCTTGTCTGCTGTTGAGAAACGAGAGACAAACTGCATAACAGCCTCCCTTCAAAATACGAACGACTTACTTACAGATGAACAGAACTGGAAGGGACCTTGGAGGTCATCTAGTCCAACCCAAGCAGGAGACCCTACACCATTTCTGACCGATGGCAGTCCGGTCTCTTCTTGGAAGCCTCCAGGGATGAAGCTCCCACAACCTCTGAAGGCAACTTCTGTTCCATTGAATATAGAATAACAGAGTTGGAAGAGACCGTGGAGGTCATCGAGTCCAACCCCCTGCCCAAGCAGGAGACCCTACACCACTTCTGACCGATGGCAGTCCGGTCTCTTCTTGGAAGCTTCCAGGGATGAAGCTCTCACAACTTCTGAAGGCAAACTTCTGGTCTATTGAATATAGAATAACAGAGTTGGAAGGAACCTTGGAGGTCATCTAGTCCAACCCAGCCCTACACCATTTCTGAGAGATGGCTCTGTCAGAAAGAAAACTGTTCTCCCCCATACTGGAAATAATTGTATTAAAGAGCTTAATGACCAGCAGCTAACCTCAGAAAGCACAATATAGGGTACCTCACTTGGTTTATTATATATTTGTGAATTTGGAAAAGGGGGGGGGGGGAGAGAAGTGAGGTGCTTTCAGGGGCGATGGCGCCCTCTGGTGTCCAAAGCCTGCTTTTATTACCCCACTCTAAGTATTCAGGTAGTTTTCGACTTAACAAGAGTTTGAGTAGTGACCATTAAAAGACCCATTGGCGCTGGAGAAAAAAGTGACTTATGACCATTTCTCCCCACTTATGACCGTCGCAGCATCCTCATGGTGACATGGAGCAGAAATTGCCTTCAGAAGTTGTGGGAGCTTCATCCCTGGAGGCTTTCAAGAAGAGACCGGACTGCCATCGGTCAGAAATGGTGCAGGATCTCCTGCTTGGGCAGAAGGGGGTGGACTAGATGACCTCCAAGGTCCCTTCCAACTCTGTTATTCTCTATTCAATGGAAGACAAGTTGCCTTCAGAAGTTGTGAGAGCTTCATCCCTGGAGGCTTTCAAGAAGAGATCAGACTGCAATCGATCAGAAATGGTGTAGGGTCTCCTGCCTGGGTTGGGGGTTGGACTAGATGACCTCCAAGGTCCCTTCCAGCACTGTTATTCTAGTCTGTTCTATTTTCTATTCTACTCTATTTTCTGTTCTATTCTATTCCTATTCTATTCTATTAATTTCTGTATTCCACTCTATATTCTATTTACTCACTATTCTATTCTATTCTATTCTATTCTATTCTATTCTATTCTCCAGTGGAACAACTTGCCACCAGAGGTTGTGGGTGTCCATCACTGGAGGCTTTTAAGAAGGGACTGGACAGCTATTTGTCTGGTGTAGGGTCTCCTGCCTGAGCAGGGGGTTGGACTGGAAGACCACCAAGGTTCCTTTTTTAAATTCTGTTAATCAAGGAAAGATCCAACCTAGAATAATAATAATAATAATAATAATAATAATAATAATAATAATAATAATAATAATAATAATATTTAATTTATAGACCGCTTCCTCTCCCCAGAGGGACTCGGAGCGGTGCACAGGGGAATTAAAAAATACAGACATAAAAATACATAAATAGATAAAATAGAAAATTAAACAATTTATCCCTGCGCTAAAAACCCACAATACTAAGGAGAAACTTCATAAACAGGGAGAACAATTAACCAGTGGAACAACTTCCCACCAGAAGTTCTGGTTGCCCCATCATTGGAAGATTTCAAGAGGAGACCGGACAACCATTTGTGTGGAATAGTATAGGGTCTCCTGCTCGATCAGGCAGCTGGACTAGAAGACCTCCAAGGCCCCTCCCAACTTAGGCTGTTTCTATCGCACCTCTGTGCATCATCTTGGCCATTTTGACCACAAGCTATGGACACCCTGGCCGTCTTACATCGTCGCGAAACTGCACTACGCAAGGCCACAGTACCTGCGCTTCTCTCGTGCTGTGGGAACAAATGTTGGCTCTGAGTTGCCTCCAACGCCCCCAGCGAGTGGAAATAATATTTGGGCAGCAGAAGGACGTACTTTTCAAGCAGGACTAAAAACAAAACACAAAGGAAACTGAGAAACCTGGCTGTGCTTGTTAAGAGTCCCTCGCATCAAACAAGCCACTTCGGTATTTATGCGCTAATTAATGTGTTCCTCAAGGAATTGGTTGTTCCCTGCCGATCTTTTCATGTTTTCCTCCAATTAAGCCCCAAGAGACTCTCTCTCTGCAGAGGCCTCGGCCTCGAATGCATGCTTTGGACAGGTGGTCCTCGACTTACGCCACCGTTGAGCCCAACATTTCTGTTACTGAGACAGCTCGGTAAGTTTTACCCCGTTTTATCACCTTTCGTTGTTAAGCGAATCATAGCCGTTGTTAAGTAAGTCAATACAATACAATACAATAGCAGAGTTGGAAGGGACCTTGGAGGTCTTCTAGTCCAACCCCCTGCGTGGGCAGGAACCTTATACCATTTCAGACAAATGGCTATCCAACGTCTTCTTAAAGTCACATCGTTGTTAACCGAATCTGGCTTCCCCATGCGCCTTCCTTCTCAGAAGGTTGCAATTGGGCATCACGTGACACTGTAGCCCGTCACAAGTGCCGATAGTCCTCGAGTTACGACGGCAATCGAGCCAAATATTTCTCTTCCTAAGTGAGACATTTCTTAAGTGAGTTTTGCCCCATTGTAACGGCCACCGTTGTTAAGGGAAGCCCTGCCGTTGTTAAGTTAGTCGCATGGTCATTAAGTGAATCTGGCTTCCCCGTTGACTTTACTCATCGCAGGTCGCCAAAAGGGGATCACGTGACCCCCCCCCAGGGACAACCGTCATAAGTATGAGTCAGTTGCCAGGCGTTTGAATGTTGGTCATGTGACCACGGAAGAGATGCAACGGTCGTAAATGTGAAAAACGGTCATAAGTCATTTGTTTCAGTGCTGCTGTAACTTTGGATGGTCACTATAAACCAACTGTCGTAAGTCGAGGATCATCTATACACGCTCTGGGTGCCCCCGCTCATTTTTGATGGAGATTTTCCAGGGGGAAATTCTTGGTCAGCTGTTGGTCTGTTGCTCCTTCCTTCTATTCTTCTTCTTCTTCTCTTCTACGAATCTCTGGGTCCCGGACGGTTGTCTGTTCTTCCAGGAGGGACAGGAAGCCCAGGCTGGGATCAAAGGGAGGGACTGAATGGCTAGAGCAGGGGTCTCCAACCTTTGCAACTTTAAGTCTGAAGGACTTCAGCTCCCAGAATTCTCCAGCCAGCTTTGCTTTAAAGCAGGGGTCTCCAACCTTTGCAACTTTAAGTCTGAAGGACTTCAGCTCCCAGACTTCTCCAGCCAGCTTTGCTTTAAAGCAGGGGTCTCCAACCTTTGCAACTTTAAGTCTGAAGGACTTCAGCTCCCAGAATTCTCCAGCCAGCTTTGCTTTAAAGCAGGGGTCTCCAACCTTTGCAACTTTAAGTCTGAAGGACTTCAGCTCCCAGACTTCTCCAGCCAGCTTTGCTTTAAAGCAGGGGTCTCCAACCTTTGCAACTTTAAGTCTGAAGGACTTCAGCTCCCAGACTTCTCCAGCCAGCTTTGCTTTAAAGCAGGGGTCTCCAACCTTTGCAACTTTAAGTCTCAAGGACTTCAGCTCCCAGAATTCTCCAGCCAGCTTTGCTTTAAAGCAGGGGTCTCCAACCTTTGCAACTTTAAGTCTGAAGGACTTCAGCTCCCAGACTTCTCCAGCCAGCTTTGCTTTAAAGCAGGGGTCTCCAACCTTTGCAACTTTAAGTCTGAAGGACTTCAGCTCCCAGACTTCTCCAGCCAGCTTTGCTTTAAAGCAGGGGTCTCCAACCTTTGCAACTTTAAGTCTGAAGGACTTCAGCTCCCAGAATTCTCCAGCCAGCTTTGCTTTAAAGCAGGGGTCTCCAACCTTTGCAACTTTAAGTCTGAAGGACTTCAGCTCTCAGACTTCTCCAGCCAGCTTTGCTTTAAAGCAGGGGTCTCCAACCTTTGCAACTTTAAGTCTGAAGGACTTCAGCTCCCAGAATTCTCCAGCCAGCTTTGCTTTAAAGCAGGGGTCTCCAACCTTTGCAACTTTAAGTCTGAAGGACTTCAGCTCCCAGACTTCTCCAGCCAGCTTTGCTTTAAAGCAGGGGTCTCCAACCTTTGCAACTTTAAGTCTGAAGGACTTCAGCTCTCAGACTTCTCCAGCCAGCTTTGCTTTAAAGCAGGGGTCTCCAACCTTTGCAACTTTAAGTCTGAAGGACTTCAGCTCCCAGAATTCTCCAGCCAGCTTTGCTTTAAAGCAGGGGTCTCCAACCTTTGCAACTTTAAGTCTGAAGGACTTCAGCTCCCAGAATTCTCCAGCCAGCAAAGCTGAAGTCCTTCAGATTTAAAGTTGCAAAGGTTGGAGACCCCTGGGCTAGAGGATTCTGCCCTGCAGGAAAATCCATCCATCCATCCATCAGTCAGTCAATCAGTCGATCAAGCACAGCTTTCCAGTGAGCAGGAAAGGCAGAAGACCGAGATTGTTGTGGAGTTAATTGTGAGCATTTAATAGAACTTAAAACCTACAAGAGCAGAGTTGGAAGGGACCTTGGAGGTCTTCTAGTGCTCAAGCAGGAGATACCATTTCAGACAAATGGCTGTCCAGTCTCTTCTCAAAAACGTCCAGTGATGGAGTCTTGTGGCAAGCAGTACCACTGGCTAATTGTCCTCACTGTCAGGACATCCCTCCTTAGTTCCAGGTTGCTTCTCTCCCTGATGAGTTTCCACCCATTGCTTCTTCTCCTGCCTTCAGGGGCTTTGGAGAATAGTTTGATTCCTTCTATTCACTAAGGCTGCGTTACTCTTACTATTAGTCTTCTCATCGTTCCTATCATCCATCTCCTCCCACTTATGACTGCAGGACTGTAACTTTGTGGCTTGTATCCTTACTATTTATATTGATATTGATTGTTTCCTGATTGCTGATTTGCACCCTACGACTATCATTAAATGTTGTGCCTTAGGATTCTTGACCAATGTTATCTTGTCTTTTTAGGTACACGGAGAGCATCTGCCCCAAAGACCTATTCCTTTGTCCAATCACAACTTGGCCAATAAAGGAATTCTCTTCTCTTCTCTTCTCTTCTCTTCTCTTCTCTTCTCTTCTCTTCTCTTCTCTTCTCTACTCTACTCTACTCTACTCTACTCTACTCTACTCTAATCTTCATTCCAATATCTATTCTATTCCTATTCTATTCTATTAACCTAACCTAACCTAACATAACATAACCTATTCTATCTATTCTTCATTCCAATATTCAATCTATTCTATTCTATTCCAATTTCTATTCCAATTTCTATTCCAATTTCTATTCTATTCTAACCTAACCTAACCTAACCTAACCCAACCTAACCTATTCTATCTATTCTTCATTCCAATATCCAATCTATTCTATTCTATTCTATTCTACATTCCAATATTTATTCTATTCTATTCTATTCTATTCTAACCTAACCTAACCTAACCTAACCTAACCTAACCTAATCTAACCTATTCTATCTATTCTTCATTCCAATATCCAATCTATTCTATTCTATTCTTTGTCGCAGCTCCTCAAACTCTGCTATGTGGCATGTAAGCAATAACATTCCTTCCCATCCCATAATATTCTTAACGTGATCTAGTTAATGCTCATCTTCATAGCCAGGTGGTGCCCGGGTGGCATCTTCTGGAGATTCTCCTGGTAACCTTCGTGGGCCCCTTCTCACCTTTTCACAAGCTTGCAGATGGGAGGATGCTGTGGTGGTGCAACCAGAACAATCTGGAACTAAACAGACTCAAAAGCGAAGAAATGGTGGTGGACTTTAGGAGAAACTCTCCCCCCATGCTACCACCTGTTGCAATACTAGACAACCCAGTATCAACAGTTAGAGACCTTCCAGTTTCTAGGTTCTGTCCTATCTCAAGACTTGACATGGACACCTAACATCAAAAATGTCATCAAAAAAGCACCACGAAGGATGTTCTTTCTGCACCAACCCAGAAAGCCTCAAACTGTCCCAAGAGCTGCTGATTTAGTTCCACAGAGGAATGGTGGAGTCTGTCATCAGCACCTCCATCACTGCCTGGTTCGGCTCTGCAACCCAGCAAGGCAGACGGAGACTTCAGAGGAGAATCAGAATTGCAGAAAAGACAATTATGGCCAACCTGCCTCCCATTGAGGACCTGCCCACTGCAGGAGTCAAAAGGAGGGCTGGGAAAATATCTATACACCCCTCGCATCCTGGACATCAATTGTTTCAGCTCCTACCCTCAAAAGGACACTCTAGGGCAGGGGTCTCCAACCTTTGCAACTTTAAGTCTGAAGGACTTCAGCTCCCAGACTTCTCCAGCCAGCTTTGCTTTAAAGCAAAGGTTGGAGACCCCTGCTTTAAAGCAAAGCTGGCTGGAGAAGTCTGGGAGCTGAAGTCCTTCAGACTTAAAGTTGCAAAGGTTGGAGACCCCTGCTCTAGGGCCCTGCACACCCGAACAACTAGACACAAGAACAGTTCCCCCCCCCCCAAATGCCATCAATCTGCTTAACAATTAATTCCCACAACACTGTCAAATTATCTGCTAAGACTGTATTATTATTATTATTCTCTTCCTTCCTAGGATCTATCTCTTCCCACTTATGGCTATATAACCATGTTGCTTGCATCTTTACAATTTATATTGCTTTATTTGTTTCCTAGTAAGATTTGATGGCTTATTAGTAACCTACGACTCTCACCAAGTGTTGTACCTTGTGACTCTTGATGAATGTATTCTGTTTTATTTTTCTTTAGGTACACTGAGAGCATCTGCGCCAAAGACCAATCCCTTGGGTGTCCAACCACGCTTGGCTAATAAAGGATTTTATCTATCTAAAGTTCAGGTCCTTGAAAAGCTTTAAGCCAGTTTTATTATCTGGTGATACAGACGGTTCTCGGTGGACAAGAGTTCGTTTAGTGGCTGTTCGAAGTTTAAGGGCGCTGAACAAAATGACTTACCACCAGGAAGAAGGAGGGAGAGAAAGAAAGAAAGAAAGAAAGAAAGAAAGAAAGAAAGAAAGAAAGAAAGAAAGAAAGAAAGAAAGAGATAGAGAGAGAAAGAGAAAGAGAGAGAAAGAAAGAGAAAAAGAGGAGGGAGTGAGAGGGAGCAAACAGAGGCTGGGAAATGAGCCTTTGTCACAGTGGTGTAGAACAAGAGGAAGGAAGGAAGGAAGGAAGGAAGGAAGGAAGGAAGGAAGGAAGGAAGGAGGGAGGGAGGGAGGGAAGGAGGGAGGGAAAGGGAAGGAGGAAATAAAGAAGGAAGGAAGACAAAAGAAGGAAGGAAAGGAGGGGGAGAGGGACAAAAAAGAAAGGAGGGAGGGAGGAAAGAATGGAGGGAGGGAGGAAGAAAAGAAGGAAGGAAGACAAGAGAAGGAAGACAAAAGAAGCAAGGAAAGGAAGGAGGGAGGGACCCAAAAAAGAAAGGAGGGAAGGCAGGAAGGAACCAAGGAGAGAAGGGAGGGAGAAGGAGGAAGGAAGGAAGGAAGGAAGGAAGGAAGGAAGGAAGGAAGGAAGGAAGGAAGGAAGGAAGGAAGACAAAAGAAAGAAGGGAGGGAGGGACACAAAAAGGGGGAAGGGAGGGATGAAGGAAGACAAAAGAAGGAAGGAAAAGAAGGAGGGAGGGCGGGACACAAAAAAGAAAGGAGGAAATGAGGGAGGGAGGGAGGAGACAAGGAGAGAAGGGTGGGAGAAGGAGGAAGGGAGGAAGACAAAAGAAAGAAGGAAGGAAGGAAAGAGAAAGCAGAACGAAGCAATGGAAGAAAGCAGGAGCCCCTCTTTTGAGGCTCTTCCACTGCTCCTCTGTGGCTGCCATCTTGACTTTTTTGACCTTATCCTGGAGATTCTCCTGGTTCCTTTTGTGAGGCCAAAGCATCTCTGCCCCTCCGAACTCTCTCTCGCTCTCTCTCTTAATTCACACATTTTATTAAGTTCTGTTATAAGATTAATAATAATTATAATAACGCCCTCCGACGTTCCCTTGACAGTTCCTAGGTCCTTGGTTAGGACTCGAGCTGTTGAGCTACCAACCAGCCCCAAAGGCTGTGAATCTCCCCAAAGATGAACCACAGAATAATAATAATAATAATAATAATAATAATAATAATAATAATAATAATAATAATAATAACAACAACAACAACAACAACAACAACAATAATAATAATAATAATAATAATTCAAAGGAGATTAATTTCCCAAGCTCTTTTTGGGGGAGGGAGGGGGAAGGGAGGGAACCGAGAGAGCCAAAGAGCCCAGGGCCAAAATGTGCACTTAACACAGGAAGTGCAGAAATGGCTTTTGGGTCAAGCAATCAGCATAATTCCTTGGAACGGCAGGTTTTGTGCAGCCAAGGAGCGTAAAGCTCCCCTTGGCCAACCTCGCTGCTCTTAAGGGCTGGCAACCGACCTCTTTTCCCTCTTTTTATCTTTGCAGGGCAGGTAATGGAAGCAAAAGGAGCGGAGGGGGTGCATTTGCACAAGCCCAGGGGAGGGGGGGGAGGCTTTTCTGCTGCCCACAGACCCCCCCCCCCAAAAAAGCTGAAATGCAGATTAATTTGGGGAAATCAAAGCGGCAGCGAAGGAGAGAGGCCGAGGCCAAAGCAGATCCCCTGCGGTGCCATAGTAACTTGAACAAAGGACAAAATATTAGTTTTTGCAGCCTTTTCATCTATTTCCAAGGAGAAGGATTACAAGAAGGTTCAGAGGGGAAGGAGAGAGACAGGGGGTGTGTGTGTGTATAAAATTGGGCACAGGTTGCAGCCCCTGCAGAAGGGAAAGAGATCCACCCAGAAAGTAAAGGGCAGATCCTTTTTAGGACTCCTTTCTCCTAGCTAGTTGCCCTTGAGACTCCAAATCCCATCATGCTTTTTTCAGCCGTTCGGGGCCGAGCCAGCCGTGGGCAGCAGCTGCCCAAAAAGCCAACCCAGTTCTAGGCTGCATCAACTGAGAACAGAATCAAGATTTAGCCATTTGCATTTAGGCAAGAACAACGAAATGCACAGGTACAGTACAGGTGGTACCTGGCTCAATAGTAGCAACTGGGAGAGGGATCTTGGAGTCCTAGTGGACAACCATTGAAATAGGAGCCAGCCGTGAGCAGCAGCTGCCAAAAAAGCCAACCTAGTTCTAGGCTGCATCAACAGAGGGAGAGAATCAAGATCACCTGAAGGGTTAATACCACTTTACAAAGCCTTGGGAAGGCCACACTGGGAATATTTGCATCCAGGTTTGGTTGCCACGATGTAGAAAAGATGTGGAGACTCTAGAAAGAGTGCAGAGAAGAGCAAGAAAGAGGACGAGGGGACTGGAGGCTCAAACATATGAAGAACAGTTGCAGGAACTGGGGATGTCTAGTTTAATGAAAAGAAGGACCAGGGGAGACAGGATAGCAGCCTTCCAGTATCTCAGGGGTTGCCCCAAAGAAGAGGGAGTCAAGCTATTCTCCAAGGCACCTGAGGGCAGGAGAAGAAGCAATGGGTGGAAACTAATGAAGGCGAGAAGCAACCTGGAACTAAATTTCCTGACAGTGAGGACAATCAACCCATTGAGCAGAAGTTGCCTCCAGAAGTTGTGGGTTTTCATCACTGGAGGTGTTTAAGAAGAGACTAAGCAGCCATTTGACTGGGATGGTAAAGGGTCTCCTGTTTGAGCAGGGGGTTGGACTGGATGACCTCCAAGGTCCCTCCTAGCCCTAGGATTCTATATTCAGCAATCCTAAAGCATGCTGGCTGGGGAATTCTAGGAGTTAAGTCAGGGGGAAGTCCAACCTGGAACTAAGGAGAAACTTCCTGAGAGTGAGAACAATTAATCGGTGGAACTACTTGCCACCGAAAGTTGTGGGGGCTCCATCCCTGGAGGCTTTTAAGAAGAGATTCATTTGTCTGAAACAGATTAGCGTTTCCTGCTTGAACACGGGGTTTGGCTAGGTGACCTCCAAGGTCCCTCGTAACCCTAGGATTCTATATTTAGCAATCTTAAAGCATGCTGGCTGGGGAAATCCCAGAGCAATTAATCAGTGGAACTACATAATAATAATAATAATAATAATAATAATAATAATAATAATAATAATAATAATAATAATAATAATAATAATAATAATAATAATAATAATAATAATAATAATAATAATAATAATAATAATAATAATAATTTTATTTATAACCCGCTCTCTCTCCCCGAAGGGACTTGAGGCGGGGCCACCAAAAGTGGTGGATGCTCCATCCCTGGGGGCTTTTAAGAAGAGACTGGACAGCCATTTGTCTGGAATGCTGTAGAGTTTCCTGCCTGAGCAGCGGGTTGGACTAGATGACCTCCAAGACCCCTTCCCACTCTGACGTTCTGTAATCCCAGAACAATTAATCGGTGGAACAACTTTCCTCCAGAAGTTGTGAGCACTACAACACTGGAGGCTTTTAAGATGAGGCTGGGCAGCCATTTGTCTGAAGTGGTGCAGGGTTTCCTGCCTGAGCAGGGGGTTGGACTAGATGACCTCCAAGGACCCTTCCCACTCTGTTACGCTGAAGCCTGAAGCCGGATGGCCGGTGGCCTCTCCATTTGCACCTGTGTTTCTCCGATGTCCCATTAGGCACAGAGGATACAATCCAATTTCGGTCTCTGCCTTCGATTCTCTCCCAAACGTTTTCCCTTCAACCTTCATCCGCCTCCATTTCTCTGCTGGCTTTTATGGGCTCGTTTTGGCCTCTGCTTTCATCCTCCGCCTTCTGCTTCTCCTGCCATCCAGCGCAGCCCTCGGTTTTTCTCTCGGGGGGGGGGGGGGGAACAATCTGTGCCGCACATGATGCGCCACCGTAAATTTCCTGCTCTGGCAGCCGAAAGGAGGGAATCCCACCGGGGGCCAGTCAGCCGCCTTGGCTCGGGAGCCTCCTGGCAAAACAGCCCCCGACTTTTACAACGGTCACGGAAACTGTGAAACTTGTGCTTGTTAGGGTGTGACGGTCGTAAAACAGGTCAGCCACAGCAGAGGTCCCCAACCTTTGCAACTTTAAGTCTGAAGGACTTCAGCTCCCAGACTTCTCCAGCCAGCTTTGCTATGTGGGTATATACATAATAAGCTTTGCTGGCTGGAGACGTCTGGGAGCTGAAGTCCTTCAGACTTAAAGTTGCAAAGGTTGGAGACCCCTGCTTTAAAGCAAAGCTGGCTGGAGAAGTCTGGGAGCTGAAGTCCTTCAGACTTAAAGTTGCAAAGGTTGGAGACCCCTGCTTTAAAGCAAAGCTGGCTGGAGAAGTCTGGGAGCTGAAGACCTTCAGACTTAAAGTTGCAAAGGTTGGAGACCCCTGCTTTAAAGCAAAGCTGGCTGGAGAATTCTGGGAGCTGAAGTCCTTCAGACTTAAAGTTGCAAAGGTTGGGGACCCCTGCTTTAAAGCAAAGCTGGCTGGAGAAGTCTGGGAGCTGAAGTCCTTCAGACTTAAAGTTGCAAAGGTTGGAGACCCCTGCTTTAAAGCAAAGCTGGCTGGAGAATTCTGGGAGCTGAAGTCCTTCAGACTTAAAGTTGCAAAGGTTGGAGACCCCTGCTTGAAAGCAAAGCTGGCTGGAGAAGTCTGGGAGCTGAAGTCCTTCAGACTTAAAGTTGCAAAGGTTGGAGACCCCTGCTTTAAAGCAAAGCTGGCTGGAGACGTCTGGGAGCTGAAGTCCTTCAGACTTAAAGTTGCAAAGGTTGGAGACCCCTGCTTGAAAGCAAAGCCGGCTGGAGAAGTCTGGGAGCTGAAGTCCTTCAGACTTAAAGTTGCAAAGGTTGGAGACCCCTGCTTGAAAGCAAAGCTGGCTGGAGAAGTCTGGGAGCTGAAGTCCTTCAGACTTAAAGTTGCAAAGGTTGGAGACCCCTGCTTGAAAGCAAAGCCGGCTGGAGAAGTCTGGGAGCTGAAGTCCTTCAGACTTAAAGTTGCAAAGGTTGGAGACCCCTGCTTTAAAGCAAAGCTGGCTGGAGAAGTCTGGGAGCTGAAGTTCTTCAGACTTAAAGTTGCAAAGGTTGGGGACCCCTAAGCCACAGGACCGACTTTCTGTATGACCTTTTCTGCAGAGGTTGTTGAGAGACGATGGCAGTCGTAAAATGAGCCGAGGGTTCGTTACTCAGGGCTGGCTTTGCGGAAAATCAGAAGTAAGCTCAGATTTTCGGTGAGAACATCGTAAAATGTGGCCGCGTGACTGTAGGGCGCTGCAAGTGGGCCTGAGTTCAGGTCTTACCTTAAGGTTGAAAGCCGGCTGGAGTGACTTTGGCCCAATCCCTAGGTGATAGTGAGTTCTAGTTCCACCTTCACTCTGAAAACTGGCTGGGCCAATCACCAGGAGATGGGCCAATCACCAGGAGATGGGGAGTTCTAGTCCCACCCAAGGACCCCTCCTCCTCCTCCTCCTCCTCCTCCTCCTTCTCTCCACTCTTACAGCACTGATGACGTTACCTAGTGTGGTAATGAAACGTCTGGGAGAAAACCGCCAAGGTCAGAAAGGCTCAAGGTCGGACCCCACAATCCAAGAGACTAATCAGTTCCTGTCCAACTGAGCACTGTCTAATAAAATGAAATTCAATTGTGAAAAAAGTAAGGTCCTACATATAGGCAAGAAAAACCAAATGCACAAGTACAGTATAGGTGGTACCTTGCTCAATAGTAGCAACTGTGAGAGGGATCTCGGAATCCTAGTGGACAACCATTTAAATATGAGCCAGCAGTGTGCAGCAGCTGCCAAAAAAGCCAACACAGTTCTAGGCTGCATCAACAGAGGGATAGAATCTAGATCGCGTGAAGTGTTAATGCCACTGTATAGTGCCTTGGTAAGGCCACACTTGGAATACTGCATACAGTTTTGGTCGCCACGATGTAGAAAAGACGTGGAGACTCTGGAAAGAGTGCAAAGAAGAGCAACCAAGATGATTAGAGGACTGGAGACTAAGACATATGAAGAACGGCTGCAGGAACTGGGTATGTCTAGTTTGATGAAGAGAAGGACCAGGGGAGACATGATAACAGTGTTCCGATATCTCAGAGGGTGCCACAAAGAAGAGGGAGTCAAACTTTTCTCCAAGACACCTGGGGGCAGGACAAGGAGCAATGGGTGGAAACTAACCAAGGAGAGAAGCAACTTAGAACTAAGGAGAAATTTCCTAACAGTAAGAACAATTAACCTCTGGAACAGCTTGCCTCCAGCAGTTGTGAATGCCCCAACCCTGGAAGTCTTTAAAAAGATGTTAGACAGCCATTTGTCTGAAATGGTATAAGATTCCTGCCCATGCAGGGGGTTGGACTAGAAGACCTACAAGGTCCCTTCCAACTCTGCTATTGTATTGTATTGAGCAACACAATAACACAACAACTAGGTTGTCAACTGAAAGCAAAGCACCCAAGCAAGATCAGGGGCCAAAAAGGGAGAAGGATATGGGGAAATTAAGGGAACTATTTGCTGAAGAGCTTAACCACCTAGAAAATTCAAAGCCAGACAGCTGAACAATGGGGAAACAAAAAGGAGTGTCAAAAAGGAACGCAATCAGGATTGCGAAGCGATTGCAAAAGTCACAAAATTGTAGTAGCACGCAAGTTGGATCAAACAATTCCAAGCAAAAAGAGAGTTTCAAAACGTTTGTTGATTTTTTTGAACCACTAAACTAATCAAACCTCTAAACCAGTGGTGGGTTTCAAATTTTTTAGAACCTATTCTGTAGGTGTGGCCTATTTTGTGGGCGTGGCTTGGCAGTCATGTGACAGGGTGGGAGTGGCCACCTTTTAAAATGTGGTGAAACTCATTTAACAACGCTCTTGTTTAGCAACCAATATTTTGGACTCAATTGTGATGATAAATTCTCTTTCTTTCTTTCTTTCTTTCTTTTTTTCTTTCTTTCTTTCTTTCTTTCTTTCTTTCTTTCTTTCTTTCTTTCTTTCTTTCTTTCTTTCTTTCCTTTCTTCCTTACTTCCTTTCCTTTCCTTCCCGTTGGGTCACTGGCAGCGGTGGGCCAGATTTACTTCCAGGTACGCCGGTGGAACCCCCTCTCACCGGTTCTCTAAATTTCACCAACCGGCTCTCGCGAGTAGGTGCGAGCCTGCAGAAACCCACCATTGCTCTAAACATAAGGAAGAAATATTGTAATTTTGGGGGGGGGAAATAATTTGGGATAACCAGACAAAAATAGTTACAGAAGCAACGGTTATACTCATGCAAAACGCGGTAGTTAAACTCAAGAAGGGTTGAAGGGCAGACTGTGAACATGAAAAATTGGAGACTCCCCAGGAAGACATGAGCATTATTGTGGATTTAATTTCATTTAAGTGTTGCTTTCGATTATCACATTCTTCCCTGGCAAATCATTTCAATCAAACGTTGCCGCAAGATTTAAGAGGGGGCTGGTTTACTGCGGCTGACGCTTCATGAAAAAGTGAAAAAGACAGGAAAATGGGCGTCCAATCCTGGTCTATCTAGCCAACATTCAAAAACCGCTGACAAGAATCACGATCCACATTTTTCTACCAACACCTGATCTCAGCTTCATTGCACCCTTCGGAGCCAAAGGAGAAATTCAAACGTGGCAGAGAATTATTATTATTTTTTTAAAGTGCCAACTTTTGAGTGATAAAGCGATGTTTAAAAACTCCGAAAGGCAAAAAAACCAAACCTTTTCCTGGATTATTGACAAATTGATTGACTAAACCAGAGATTCCCAAACTTGGCAACTTTAAGACTTGTGGGCTTCAACTCCCAGAATTCCCCAGCCAGCATAATTTGCTCTCTTGTGATCCCTTCCTCTGCAATCTCTCCACTTAGATCAGAGATCTTCAACCTTGGCAACTTTAAGACTTGTGGACTTCAACTCCCAGAATTCTCCAGCCAGCATAATTTACTCTCTTGTTATCCCTTCCTCTGCAATCTCTCCACTTAGATCAGAGGCCTTCAAACTTGGCAACTCTAAGACTTGTGGCCTTCAACTCCCAGAATTCTCCAGCCAGCATAATTTACTCTCTTGTGATCCCTTCCTCTGCAATCTCCACTTAGATCAGAGATCTTCAACCTTGGCAACTTTAAGACTTGTGGGCTTCAACTCCCAGAATTCTCCAGCCAGCATAATTTACTCTCTTGTGATCCCTTCCTCTGCAATCTCTCCACTTAGATCAGAGATCTTCAACCTTGGCAACTTTAAGACTTGTGGGCTTCAACTCCCAGAATTCTCCAGCCAGCATAATTTGCTCTCTTGTGATCCCTTCCTCTGCAATCTCTCCACTTAGATCAGAGATCTTCAACCTTGGCAACTTTAAGACTTGTGGACTTCAACTCCCAGAATTCTCCAGCCAGTATAATTTACTCTCTTGTTATCCCTTCCTCTGCAATCTCTCCACTTAGATCAGAGGCCTTCAAACTTGGCAACTCTAAGACTTGTGGCCTTCAACTCCCAGAATTCTCCAGCCAGCATAATTTACTCTCTTGTGATCCCTTCCTCTGCAATCTCTCCACTTAGATCAGAGATCTTCAACCTTGGCAACTTTAAGACTTCTGGAAGCGAGTTGTTCCATTGGTTAATTGGACAGCCATTTCTTCAGAATGATTTAGGGCAGGGGTTCCCAAACTTGGCCACTTTAAGACTTGTGGACTTCAACTCCCAGAATTCTGGGAGTTGAAGTCCACCTGTCTTAAAGTGGCCAAGTTTGGGAACCTCTGGACTAAACCGTAACTGGATTAAAAGGAAAGATGTCATCAGACTTAAAATTAAGAATTAAAAAAAAACCAAAGCAAAATCCCGAAAGGGGGCCCAGATGTCAGTGGAGGAGAATTTGGGGGAATCAGGAGGGGCTGGGTGAGTTTTTACGGGGAATTCTTGGTTTTTATTGCTTTTTAATATGGCTGGGATTTCACTGACAATAATTTTGAACAAAACGTTGCTGGGCTATGAATTATTCAAGCCAGCGAGAAGATTTTTTTTCTTCCTCCATGGTTGATTTGACACTAGAAACAGAAGCATCAAGAGGAATGAAATTGCTTTCAGATACAGTGGAAACAAACCTTTGGGGAGGATCCGTATGCAATCAAAAGGAGAGAAAATTGAATCCCCAGATGGAATTGAGCTGCGGAATGCTAAACTCGCTTAGTGACTGCTTGAAGTTGCGACGGCCCTGAGAAATGGAACCTAGGGCGATTTCTCACACTTACGACCGCTGCAGCCTCCCTGCGGTCGCTTGATCAAAATTCGGAGGTTTGGCCACTGATTCACAGTTATGACGGTCGTGGGGTCCCGGGGTCCCTTTTTCCGACCTTCTGACAAGCAAGGTCGACGTGGATTCAGTGGACAGCCGTGTGATTCGTTTAACAACTGCAGTGGCTCCCTTAACAACGTTGGTAAGAAAGGTCGTAAAAGGGAGCATAACTCACTTAACAAGCGTCGTGCTTAGCAACAGAGATTTTGGGCTCAATCTGTGGTCGTAAGTCAAGGACTAAATAATAAATACCTGGCTGTTTTAAAAGAGGAACATATTCGGAATGACCAAGCCGCAAAGAAAATCAGCGCTGGATAGAGAGAGAAAAAATGTTTGCCCAGTTTTAAAAACTAAAGTTGAATTTTGAGAAGAAGAGTAACACAACGGACCTTTGAGACGGCCCTGTACGGTAGTCCCTGACTTACGACCGGTCAGGTAGCGATTTTGGAAGTTAGGACAGAGCTTGCCCCTGGGGCCACAGAACAGCAAGCCTGTGAGGGGGATTGAGCTGAGAGAGAGTGAATGGCACAGCCGGCTTGGTAGTTTTCTGGCAGATGTTTCATGACCCAGCTAGGGAACATCATCAGTGCTAGAAGAGTGGGGTTATTTGGAGAGGAGGAGGAGGAGGAGGAGGAGGAGGAGGAGGAGGAGGAGGAGGAGGAGGAGGAGGAGGAGGAGGAGAAGGAGAAGAAGAAGAAGAAGAAGAAGAAGAAGAAGAAGAAGAAGAAGAAGAAGAAGAAGAAGAAGAAGAAGAAGAAGAAGAAGAAGAAGAAGAAGTGCTAGAATGAAAGAGGGTTTGCAGGGAGGAGGAGGAGGAGGAGGAGGAGGAGAAAAGGACTGTGGGATCCTTGGTGCTCTCTGAGCTTGGTGGCTTCCTTGTAGACATCTCATGACCAAACTAGAGAGCATCATCAGTGCTGGAAGGGAGAGGGATGTATGAGGAGGAGGAGGAAGAATTGGTGGTGGTGGTGGAGGAGCAGAATGGGAGGAGGAGGAAGAGGAGGAGGAAGACTGTGGGGTCCTGGATGCTCTCTGGTGGCTTCCTTGCAGACATTTCATGACCCAACTAGGGAACATCATCAGTGCTAGAAGGGAGCCAGGTTTTCAGGGCGGAGGAATGGAGGAGGAAAACGACTATATGGTCCTTAGGTCTCTCTGAGCTCTTCGAGACATTTCATGACCCAACTAGGGAACGTCATCAGTAACAGTAGAAGGGAGTGAGGTCATATTGGACATAAATGGAG
Source organism: Rhabdophis nuchalis (assembly GCA_039707465.1). Taxonomy (NCBI): domain Eukaryota; kingdom Metazoa; phylum Chordata; class Lepidosauria; order Squamata; family Natricidae; genus Rhabdophis; species Rhabdophis nuchalis. The sequence goes on from CM077645.1 coordinate 2,197,561, forward strand.
AGCTAACCCCAAGAAGGACCGGGCAGTTCCACCTTTTCCTGCAAAGATTCTCTTCTTGCTCTCCCCCTCCCCCACCTCTGGGGTCCTGATGCTCTGTGAGTCGGCAGCCCCCCCCCCCTTCCACCCACCCACCCACCCCTGCCATCAGGATGTCACCAGGGAGACGAGCGATGACAGCAGGCAGACAGATCCCGCATCTTCTCCCACTGGCTGCAAAAAGGAGACTTTTCTGCAGAAGCTATTTTGGAAACCTCCGATTTTGGGTTGTGTGTCAATCTTAGAGCCGCAAATGTTCGCACGACAGGAGCGCAGATTGAATCTGGAAATTCTCCACTTAGAGACGGGCGACGAAGACGGAGAGGTGGGAATTATCTCCTTGCTGCCCTCTAGTGGGCTTCAGGATTTATGCAGTGACAATAACACACAGAGTTAGCAATAGGGGTTGAATGCAGTGCTTGTCAAGCGTTGGCCCCTTTAAGAGGGGTGGACTTCAACTCCCAGAATTCCCCAGCCAGCGCATGCGCACCCCTCTTAAAGGGGCCAACGCTTGACAAACACTGCCTTCATAGGATAACAGATCCTCACAACCAAACAAACCACAAACAAGCCAGCTTCGTTTCCATTCAAGTTTGTGCATTGGGTGGATCTCACCAGCACCCATTTCCCAATGTCGGGCTAGTCCTTAACTTATAGCCGTTCGTTTTAGTGGCCGTTCAAAGTTTCAACAGCACTGAGAAACTGACTTATGACCTTTCCTCAGACTTATGACTCTTCCAGCTTCCCTAGGGGTCAAAATTCAGACGCTTGGAAACGGATTCATGTTTATGACGGTCACAGTGTCTCCCGGGGTCATGCAATCAGCTCTTGCGAACTTCTGACAAGCAAGGAAGTCAGATTCACTTAGTAACCATGTTACTATAACAATTATAGTGATTCACGTAACGGCGGTGATCAAGAAAGCTTGTAAAATGGGGAAAAAGCCACTCAACAACCGTCTTGCTCAGCCATAGAACATTTGAGTTCTAATGTGGTTATAAGTCAAGGACAATGTGCATCTTTTCTGCTCCAAGAGAGAAAGGCTGATCTTCTTTACCATCTGCCCCTTGTTGTGTTCACACAACACAATACAATGTGAAACCTGGATGAATAAACCAGAAGAGTCCAACCTTGGCAATTTTTAAGACTTG